>MPUH01000585.1:0-44492 GCA_001970955.1 Stentor coeruleus
AAAAATAGTTTCAATAGTAATATTCCCAGAAAGAATCTCTGCTGGAAGCATTTCTTCAGGTTTCGCTGCATAAATAACTTGTTCCCAAGTATTATTACTATTAGGAATTACAAAGCCAAACTCGAAACCCCATTCTTCTATTACTTGTCCATGAAGTTTAACTTTTTGTAGTAGAGATAATGAAGAAATTTCATGGACTGAACAAAAATGGATTTCCCTTGAAACAGCTTTGCAATTAAGAATTGATTTTGGTATATGAGCTTCTACTAGTGAGTTAAAATCCCAATTGTCATGCTTCCAAAGAACTTCACCTGTTTCAAAATCTTTCATTTTGATAGAGCTTATAGAAAAGCCTGCAAAGACTCCTGACATTTATTATATGGATGATTAGTGATAATGGATTTATGTTGGAATTTTATTTGTAATGTAAGATTAGGGAAATTAGATGAATGAAGATTTGAAAAGGATTAGTTTTGTATTGATAATTTAGAAGTGGATTTTGGTTTTTAGAAGGAAGATGAAGATAAGATTTTTATTGGAAATATTGTGGTAAAAAAGAAAAAAAGTTGGAATTGTTTTGATAAGGATATGAAAGCATGGTTATTGTGGGGTATTTATTATTGAAAATTTTATAGTGGGTAATATGAAGATTTTTGTAGTGAAGCAGTTTTGTTTGATATTATATTTTAAAGTTCATTGCTTTTATAAGCTAATAAAACATCTAACTTATCATTACTTGATTAAAAATTTCTATCTAAATTGCACAACATCCAAAACAACTCCTCAATCCAACTTTAAACTACACAACCTCATATTTCATAAACTCATCTTCCTTATATCTAAAAAAATCTCGCAGTCCCTAATATCTAACCCTTAACAATAAAACCTCAAGTCTCCAAAAAATCCTAAACGCATCTATCTAAATGTTCAGAATATCCAAGCAATATTTAGCAACTGACTATTATTTATCCACAAAGAACATCTTATAGCAATATCTGAAGTTTATCATTCTTAATCTTAGAACACTTCACTTTAACGCATTTTATTTTATAACATATTCTTAGATATTTCAGACTTGCTTAGCTATACAATAGTTGAAACAAGAAAAAAGTCTCAGAATGATATAAACTTCGGTAATCTTCCAATTTACAGCTATGGAAAAAATCATCGACTTAATAACAAGCCTTTTCCCTAACTGGGCACTTTTCATAAATTTTATCACAAATTCAAAATAGAATATACTAATACGCCTAAATCAAATCAATGGAAAATACCTGAACCTCCTCATCCAATAAAAAAAAACTATTAACTACTCTAAAATTATTCAATTCAACAGCATAACTCCATATACATAAAATAAAATCCAAAAAAAAAAAAATGGAATCTATATATTATCAAAACCCCAAATCATAATTATAATCTAAATGCTAAAATTCCACTACTTACAAAATACAATGTTTTTATCTCATCACAAATTATATAAAAAAACTCTCATACTTTCCCATCTAGCATTTTCTTTAAAAAAAAAAAAAATCTAATTATAAATATCCTAGTCAGCTTAAAAAGATATCATAAATGGCGGGAATGGATATAGACGAAGTGATCGAGCTACCTTGGGTTGAAAAATACAGACCTAGTAATTTAGAAGATTTAGTTGCCCATGAAGCTATTATATCAACAATCAAAAAATTCATTAAAGAAAAAAAACTACCTCATCTTCTATTCTATGGTCCACCTGGTACTGGTAAAACATCAACAATTCTAGCAGTAGCCAAAGAAATGTATGGGAAATCTTTTTCAACTATGAGTTTAGAACTTAACGCTTCAGACGATCGTGGAATAAACGTAGTCAGAGAACAAATAAAAAACTTCGCCAGCACACAACAAATCATGTCTAAAGGTATAAAACTTATAATATTAGACGAAGCAGATTCAATGACAAATGCAGCTCAATTCGCATTAAGAAGGATTATAGAAAAGTACACAAAAACTACACGTTTTTGTATGATATGCAATTATGTATCTAAAATTATCCCAGCTCTACAATCAAGATGTACAAGATTTAGATTTATGCCTTTACCTCCACAAATAGCTAGAGAGAGGATAAGAATGATATCACAATGTGAAGGACTTGATATAACAGAAGATGGGATTAATTCTCTTGTAGAATTAGGTAATGGAGATATGAGAAAGTATTTAAATATACTTCAAAGTACGGCTATGGCTTTTCAACATATAGATTCACAAGCTGTATATGCATGTACTGGTAATCCTGATCCTGTGTTTATTGATAGGGTGTTAGAAATTCTTTTATCATTAAATTTCAATGAAGTCTTTGAAGAACTCATGAAAAAAAAAGTTGACTTTGGGTTTTCGCTTTGTGATATACTTAGAGAATTACATAAGAACCTAGCGCAAATAACATTTCCTGAAAAAATGAAAATGTTTCTTATAAAACGCATGGCTGAAGTCGAAATGCGCCTTTCTCAAGGAGCTAATGAGAAAATCCAACTTGGATCATTGATAGGAGCTTTTATAGAAGCACGTAATTTGAATTTACTATAATCACATTTTCCTCATAACCATATTTTCAAAACTAACTAGTTATTGCTTAGACTTCTTTTCAATCTTTTTCTTGTAAAACTCAAGCTCTGGACCTTCTAAAACATACCCATCAGCTCTTCCACTTTGACCTGGTCTTGAAGATATACAAGCTAAAAGCCTACCAACCTTAAATTCTTCTTTTACTAATGGGTCGATATACAAATTTTTACTAAGTTCTTCCCATTTCTTTTTCTTTTCTTCCCAGATTTTTTTCGCTTTTTCTGACTGTTCCTTCTTTTGTTCAGTTTCTTCTTTATCTTTTTTCACTTTTCCTAGATCTAGACCATATTTCTTGGAATATAAGGCTTTGAAAGGTGTTGCGTCTATTTCGACTATGGTGTTTTTTGTTAGGGTATTGGTTCTAACTAGTTCGTTATTTGTTGCATTGTAGACAACCCAGAGAACACGAGATTTTGATGCGAGGTTTTCACTTGTCCAGACGAAATTACCTACATCTAAGCGTAATGCACGATATTTCATGTTGCCTCCCCTACACCTTACAACGTGAACTCGCTTGTGACCGATTTTAGTCATTGCTGGCTGACGGGCCTTTTCGAATGCACGCTTTTTTTGGTGAATGGGCATGCGACCTCCTGTCTTTCTACGCTTATGTCTTGAGTCTCTGGAAATTCCCATTCTTTTATAAATGGCTTAAAATCATCAAAATTTACGAAGGATCATTTTAAGTATTATTTCGTTGTGACTGGAGTAAAATAAATTCACGGGCTGGTGATTTTTATGGATGTATGGGAAAGAATTTTTAATGATTAAAGATAGTGATTTGTATAAATAATTAATGATGATTGTTTGTGTTATATGGATAATTAGATTTAAATGATATAAGAAATGTGTTTGTGTTTTTTTTTAGGTGTTGTTGTATTAGTTTAAAGGATTTTAGGTTGGATGTGTATGAGCAGTTTAGTTTAGATTTTTATGATAGGGTATGTTGAGGTTAGTTTGAGTATGAATTTCGAATTCTAATGATTTTGGATTTATTTTTGATAATTTTTTTAACTGAAAATCTTATAGTTTTGGATATTTTATCACATTTTGTGTATATTCATCATATTTCTGTTTTTTAACTTTGATTATAAAATATATGATATCCTCTTATACAATTCATAATTATACATCTAAAATCTCTGATTAAAATTTACTTTACCCTTTATAAAAAAACTATTTAAATATTCACTAGTCAAAAATTTATAAAATATATATGTCAAATATTACTATAAAAATACATAATTCTTACTCAGATCACTAGATCATTATTATCATCATTTAAATACTATCAAAACTCCAAAGCAATCAAACTAATATTTTACAATCAATCCAAGCCTAATTTTCCTACATCATCATTTCTCCTCAATTTTCTTTTATAATTTATTTCCCCTTTATTCTCCTAATCATAAAAAAACACTAATTTTACCATAATTTTTGTAATCTCCCCTTAGTTTATATAAATAATTTTTTTACCCAACTTATCTTTTCTAGTTTTACAAAATTTCTCATCCTTTTCCCCCTCCCAGTCCTTTTCTATCCTAATAATTATCATAATCCCTACCTTTAACGTTTTTCCTATATTTTTTTCTTCCTATTCCTATAATTATAACAATAATTTTCTCTACCTTTTATTCCCTTTAGCCTTATTCTGCATAAGAAAAAAAGCTATCTGAAAAAACCAATCTATAATCAGCCTTTAAATCATACCCGATACAGCTAAGAAAAATTAAATTATGTATTGGCTTTATAAATTCTTGATAATCATATACTTTTTTCAATCATTTTACCTTATCCATACAATCAGATTTTCATGTTTACCATCCAATTTATTTTTTAAATCCTAACCAGCAGCAAAAGTGCAATTAAGTTTATAATAATCATACTTTTTTATATGAAAAACTTTGTCGACCATGTCTTGATAAATTTAGTTGATATTCGAATAATTGTAAAGTAATTAAAAGTATCTATGGGAGAACAAAGCGATGATGATTTTTTTAATAGTTTCCCTGAGTTAAGTCTTACTATGGAGTACTCAGCAAACAGAAGGTTTTCCAGGACCAGCAAAGTTCTTGCTGAAGGGAAGTTTAAAGCAATTTTCTTAGGCTATGACAATGACTTTGGAAGAGAAGTCGCTTGGAGTAGGATAAATACCAACGGACTTAGTGTAAAGGAAAGAGCAGAACTAATGGAAGACTTTAGATTGTTTGAAAAGCTTGATCATCCGAGTATATTGAAACTTATATACTGCTGGGAAGACCAGGACAAAAATCAAATTGTCACAATTACTGAACTCACAACTTGCACGCTAAAACACTATTTAAGAAAAAAAATGAGACTTATTCGGTTAAAAGTAATCAAACGATGGTGTAAAAGTATACTTGAAGCCATTAAATACTTCCATGCCCGTCAAATTGCCCATAAAATCATAAAATGTGACAATTTTTTTATTGGAGCATCAGATGGTGATATACGTGTTGGTACAATGGGGTATACATTTCAGAAAATCAATGATCAAAAATATGATCTCAAATGCTTTGCCTTAAGTTTAATTGAAATGTGCACACCTTTAGATCTTGATTATACAAAGGCCAAAATGAAATCACCTCCAAGAGAAATGAGTATGATCGAAAACCAGAACATCAAGAATTTCATAATTTCCTGCTTCAGTGAAGATAGTGCTGAAAGTTTATTGATGCATAATTTTTTTACATCTGACGATCTCGCTGATAATTTACCAATAAAACTTGTGCCGATTGAAGATTTTTATGAGATAACATTTGAAGAAGTCCCTAAAGGATTAAAATTTATAATAGTTTTAAAGAAGAACTGTGAAATTCTTACCAGGTATGAATTCAATTACTTTGAAGATGTCCCTGAGCAAGTAACTGACAGTTTGATAACAAAAAATAATCTTCCCGGCAAATACTTTACCGATTTTTTAAATGCTATTGAACTAGAGTTACAAAGAGTCATGAATTTAGAAGCAACTAATAAACATATTGATATAGTTAAAACTTCAAACTGGAACCCTTTTCATTATACTTCTGACAAACTTTCAAAAAAGTCTAAAATTAGCATAAACCTAGGCATACAGGATTTGCTTAATGTCAGCAAAGTTAAACTTGACATTGTTTATGATCCTGATTTAGATACTCCTCAAACTTTAGCTGAAGATATTGTCCGACAACTTCAATTAGATACAACTGAAATAAAAACAATCAGCAAACTTATAACTGAAAAAATCGCTTATTCCGAATCGGAAACACACAGCAACTATTCACAAGATTTATTAGATCTGACTCTTGAGGATAATATTCATTATAAACCAGGTCTCAACAGTACAAATGAATTCTCAATGACATCTGAAAACTCGTCATTAAGAAATAGTTATGAACCTAAAATCCCAGACCTTACAAAATCTAGAAGCCTTTCACCTATTAATGAAGATCAAAAAATGTGTAATAAATGCAAAAACATGAACTCAACAATTATAAAACAGTTGTCATAAAAATTAGTAAGTTTTATATATAATTTTTATGATTTTATAAAAATAATCTGGTAGTTTTGTTGTTGGAAAAAACTGAGGATGTTTATGAATTTGTATTAGGTTCTTTGAAAGGTATTGATTATTTTCTTACCTTATAAAATTTCCTTTATAATCTGCCATATAAAATGGTTAAGCACAACAACGTGGTTCCAAATGGTCACTTTCGTAAAGACTGGATGCACTACGTTAAAACTTGGTTTAATCAGGCTGGCAGAAAAGACAGAAGAAGGAAAGCCCGGAGCTTGAAAGCTTCAGAAACTGCGCCAAATCCTTTAAAGGCTTTAAGACCACTGGTCCAAGGGCAGACAATCAGATATTGCTCAACAACCAAAAAAGGACGAGGTTTTTCTCTTCAAGAAATCAAAAAGGCTGGACTTACCGCACAATTTGCAAGAACTATTGGTATCAGAGTTGATCATAGAAGAAGGAATAAGAGCACAGAAACTTTAGAGAGAAATGTAAAAGAGCTCAACTTTTACAAATCTAAACTTACACTCTATCCTTTAAAGGCTGGAAAACCAAAAAAGGGACAAATTAATGACTCGCTACAGAGTTAAATTATAGTTAGATAATATACAGAGTAGAAATTGGTTAGTTTATGATTAAGGCTTAGGATTCCAAAGTTTTGAATAGACAATGAGAGAAAATTCAATCTTTTATATTTAAAAAACTATGAAGAATACAAGCATAAATCAATGTCTTTATATAAAAATATTACCAAAATTAAAGTTAACATTAGATTGCGTAATTAAGGATTAGTAAAATTGTTTATTTGCTCTTCAATACTATCCAATTGTTCATTAATATTTTCAATTCTTTCAACCATATCTTGCTTATGCTCATTTTTAAAAGAAAGGCATATTTGATTTGGTATCCACCCCAATTCATTTTTTTCATATTGTTCTTTAATATAACTTTCAAGTCCTGAGTACTCAGATTCATTCTTTCTTTTAAGATATGCAATAAACAGAATATAATTCCATTCATTATGATCATTTAATATATGATGTTCAAATCCACTTGAAGTTTTCTTTTCTATAAAATCTCTTTGCAATCCACATATAAAACATTTGCTTTCCCTATCTTTTGTACTAAACTCCTGTCCTTCTCTTAACCTAGCAAAAGTATCAATAATAATACCTTGAACTACACCCATTAAAACAATAACAACAATAATATTATAAATGTTATCATAAAAAAACCTTCCTGCATCATAACTTGGTGTTATCGGATAACCTAAATATCCACCAATACCCCCATCATTCTTAAAGCTTCGATCCCAAATTGTTAGTAAACATTGCAATAAAGTTTTACAATCTGGGCTTAAATAATCAAAAAAGAGCCAATATCCAATAATAGAAAAAATATATATAATCACAAGTAACAACAAAAATGTTAAAACTAAAGCTTTTCTTGGTAAATAAATCGAATTCACTACATTATGTAAAGCTGGGTATCTATAAATCACATCTAATAATAATAATGAAAAGTAAAACGGATGAACGATTATCCCTAAAATTGAAAACACTGCATAAAGTATATAATAAACAACATCAACATTGCTAAGAATATAAAAAGTTGTAGATATAATTTGAACTATTTTAAGAACAGACAATATCAAAATCCCTTTTCCTGACCTTAAAAAATATAATCGTGAACCTTTAAGTTCCCAACCTTGTTTTGCTAATAATGGTCCAACTTTTAATAAAAAAAATGCAACTATAAATGCACAACAGGCTAATTGTATTATGCCAAATGATCTAAGCAGAGCTACTGTAAGGTTATTACCTAAACCCTCATCATCTGGAGTAAAAGTTAAAACAGATTCATAATCACGTTCATGACTATAAGATGTTAAGATGATAAGATTGAGGATTATTGTTAGGAAAAATGCTATTTTGCGGAAATTATCAACATTTGTTGCAATGATATGAATAGTTTTGCTTTTTTTCATTATGTTTTTTATAAAATACTCATGGTTTATTTTTTTTATCAGTTCATCTGTACTGTCCAGCATATATTTCAGTTTACTCTGATCCGAATCTCTTATCGCATTTCTATGAAAATGTTCTTTAATCTCTTTAGTCAATCCTTTATATTCTGGTGGATAATAAAAATATACTCTAAATATTTCCCTATTAAATACAACTTCCACATTCCCAGTATGTTTTTCAAAGAACTCATAAGCCGCTTTTGTAATATTTTCATTATTCTTTTCAATTTCCTTCCCTTCAAATTTATACTGTTGTACTGATTCTTTTATCTCTTTAGCTCTCATAGTAAAAGTTTTTTTTATTTTTTTCTTATGTACAACTGCTGTAAAATTTTCTTCTTCAATACCTAAAAAACCAGGAAGTTCACAGCTTAATATTTCTTGGCAATCAGGATCATTTGAATCTAATAAGGTTTTTAATAAATTTAATACTAGAAATCCATTTTCTATAACAAGTGAATAATAATTAGGATTTTCATCTTGTGGATTGTTTGATATAGAAAAGTCATAATTCTCATTGGTTTTTATGTGTTTGAATAAATCAAAGTCATAATAATCTTCCCATTTGTAATACTCTTGATAATTCATGTAGAGGTTTTTTATGTTCTCTTCAAGGACTTCTATGTTTATTACTCTTATTACCCTCGTTGCTGCGTAAGTATCTTTTCTTCCTTCAAAGATACTTAATATTGTTATTAAACATTTGTATTTTAAATGAGCAATCATCCATCCTGATAGCTCTGATATTTGTATTTCCTCTTGTTCAATATTCCCACTCATCGATGTTTCATTATTACAAGAAGTTATATGAAGTCCTCGATAATATTGTATAGTTGATGAAGTTTCATCCAAAGATAAAAGTTCATTAGTGATTTCTAAAAATTTGCTATTAACAACTTCATCTTGATTTTCTAAACATGGGCCTTGCATGAATTCATTTATAGTCTCAAAGCATTGGGAAAGTACATGAAAAAGCATATGTTTTTTTTTTTTCATAAGAATTTCTAATAAATCTATAGTCGCCAATACAAGATTATAACTTGTATGAGATTTTTCTTGATATCGAATATAAACCTGTAAAGAATGGTTATGATGTTCACATAATAACTGAAGAAAACGGAGCAATTTTTTTAATGGGAAATTTTTAGACTTGTAAACTAAATTTTTACGGTTTTCATTGCTTGAGTTTTCGGCGATTTTTTCAATTTTTTTTTTTAAAATCTGAGAAATACGCTGGAAAAAATACTCAGAATTTGATGTTGTTAGGAAATATTGATAGAATTCTTGTTGGATTTGAGGATTTCCTCCATCAAGAAGTTGAACACTTAATGAGATTAGAGATTTAAATACAGAATACTCGAGTTGACTGTCGACCATTAAGTTTAAGATAACATTTGTAAGACCTAAAAAACTTAGATGATACTGCATATCAATTTTTAGTTTTTTTTCTATGTCATATTTATTACATATTGGCCTTGATATTATTTTTTCTAATAATTGGATTGACATTATTTGAACTGAAATTGGGGGTTTTTGTGAACGGCTTAAACGTGTAAATGAGATAAGGGAACGAATGATTTTTTCAAAATCGATCTCTGGGAATAAAATGTTGGAATTGTGTATGTAAAGAAGTAATGCATATTCTTCGTCTTCTATACGGGTTTTGAAGATTTTGTTTGTATTGAAGGCATTACGCACTTGGTTCCAGAGTTCTATTTGGACTGATTTCATTGAAGTATGGTCAACGTTTGTGATAACTCGATGGAGTATAATTTCTGGGTCATCTTCTTCATTAGTATTATTACTAAACTCGATTTTTTCAACATTATTAAACTCTTCTCCAAAGAATTTACTCAATTCATAAATCTCAGTGACTAACTGATTTGTTAATTTCTTAGTTAATTTTGTACAGTTTCTGATTAAACATTCGATAAAATATCTTATAGCTTTAACATCATCTTGTTCATAATATGATCTGTTTATTTTTTTAATATAATTTGATCTGTATTTATTAAGAATTTTAACCCATATTGCTAGAAATTCTATATAAGTATCAGTAGTTTCATCAAGAGAATCTAATACTTGGCATTGCATTCCGATATATTTAAAAAATAACTTATAGGATTTCAATTGAAGATTAGTGATTTCACAGTCAAGGTAAACATTAAAGAAAAAATTAAGCATAGGCATTTTTAGAATTTGAAATGAACTTATTGGATCTTCTTCACATTTGTATAGGATTCTAAAGATATTCTTTAAGCTGACTATGTTTTGACATTTTATTTCATTAAAAAGAATACCTGAAGCTCCAAATCCACAATTAGAAAGTACTTTTAACAACATAGCATGATATTCAAAAGGTTCATCTTTATACAACAAATTTATCTTTTCACCAATATTAAACACAAAAGATGGATACTCATCTTCATTCATATAAAGCATATATGTATTTAGCTTTTCTTTTATAAACAAAGACATGACCATTCTTTGATTAAAAGCAATAGGTTTCTGTTTAACTACTTGGACAACTTCCAAAATTTTAAGAAAATGAGCTTGTCTTCCATACTTTTTAATAAGTTCTTCAAAAAATATTATCTGATCTTCAGTTATGCTATTAACAAGTACAATATTATCTCTATAAATTTCACATATCAAAGAAACCTGACCAAGGTTTAAATATAAATATTGCAATAAAACATTCATATATTTATGAAGTTTTTTTTGGTTTCTAGTATTATTATATACAAATCTTTTTAAAACAATATGACAACTTGTAAAGAGATCAGATAATAACCCACATGCTTCTTTTAACTCATCTTGTTTTTTTTCATTATAAATTGATGCTAATTTATGAACCCCATCTTTAAGTAAAGTGATAATAAATTTATGTGCATTGAGATAAAATAACATTTCTTGTCTTGATTTAGATAAAGTTTTACTAGTTGGGTTTGATGGGCCATCTTCAGTCATAGTAACATCATCATAAAGAAAGCATTCAATGTCTCTTAGAATTTTTTTCATCTTATCAAAAACTTCTTTATGTTTATTATATTGACTATCGGAATTCCAATAATTAAGCCATAATTCGCTTTGTTCACTATGATGTTTGAAAGTAAGTAGACTACTTTTTATCCAGTTTAACAAAGATATGTCTTGAGGTTTAAAAATCACATGAAGTTTTTTTATGTTTTTCAAAAATTCTTTACGCTGGGTGAAAGCTCTGAATATTATGCTGAGGATTTGAGTTTGTAATTTATAATTATCACAGTAGATGAAACTATTGAAAAGTGATGGTATTATATAAGAATTCTGAGAAATGCTATTGATATCAGGGACTTGAGGGATATAATATGATTTAAATATGTTTTGGGTAACTTTTGAGAATATTTCTTTACATTCACTATTTACTAATATATTTGGAAGTAAATGCTCTAAATCTTTAATCTCCCAAGTTCGATAATCTTCTAACCCATTATACCACTGAATAACATTATTAATCAAATAATCTTGTCTCATATCTAAAAAGTACTCAATAATCTTACAAATTTTCAGTTTGATTCTATGCTCAATCATTTTTTTCTCAAGTCCATTAAACGGGTTTTGCTTATAACTACTTAAAAAGTTCTTCAAATTTGCCGCTGATCTTATAACAGGGTCATTTAAACTATTAGAATCTTTAAATATCGAAGACAAATAATGTATATAGCTAATTTTTTTCTCTTTTTGCAATTTAGCATTAGCTTTTTTATTTCTTTTTTTATAAGAACTTGCAGTTTTTGTATAAATATCATTAACCCTAACATCTAATAACAAAGGTAATATTGCTCTCATAAGCCTAACCATATCAGAATTAGTTGATATAGAATTATTAAAAGGTCCTGATTCATTCACCCCCGTAGTCAAAGAAAACTTTTGGAATTTTATAAGCTTAAAAGTTACTTGTAAAATTTCAAACGTAAAAACATTGTAGAACTTTTTTAAATAAGGCTTATTTGTTTCTTGTTCTGAAAATTCATAAATAAAATCTTCAAATTGTCTCTCTGTGCTGAAATCTGAATGAAAATAACTGGTTTCAAAGTAGTCAAATATTTTTTCTATAAGATCAGGAAGACTAGCTTCACTTAATTCAAAGGCTCTTAAATTACTAAATCTATCAATCATTGGCCTAGAATTATTTTTATGCACAAGTACATCAACAAAATCATTACGAGGACCTTTTAAATAATCACCAGTATTAATAATTTTAATTAACTCAGGCTTAGCAACTTCTTCACGCATAAAACAATCAATATACATAGCAAGCATAAGTTTACAAAATGAAGCCCTTATATCAATTGTCAAATGACTATTCCAAATCATCAAATTTAATACTTCAAAAGGATATTTTTCTATAAACAATGCTGAAGACTCAAAATTCCTCCCACTACACAAATTAGAATACAATTCCAAAAGTCCAGTTAAATACTGCATTTCAATATCATATCCATTAATCCTCCCATCTTCAAAACAAGATAACAAAGATATTCTTATTCCTTTGACAAAAATAAACAACTCATTCCCATCAGTTTCTGTGTTTATCAGGACATTTTTAACAATTTCATCATTTTTAAATATCGATGCGAATACTTTTTCCTGATTAGCTGACACTGGTTCTCCTTTATAAACACAAATATTGTTTAAAAAACCTATAAATTCAGTTTTTTTTTCTAGGATAAACTTCAATAGCATTGATGAATAGAAATTTATTATATCAATTCTTATATTTTGATGAACTTCAAGCATAATTTCTTCATTATTCCTAATAATAGCTAATAATAAATCAGTAGCTCCTAAGTCTAAACCAATATGTTTAATATAAATATCAATAAATTTATAAGCATGTCTTTGTGCATCAGAGTTTCTTTCACATATTTTTATAAGTAAACTGTATATTTGAGAGATTATCATAGAAATAGTCCTTATTCTAGCTGATTCTATATCCCCATATGTTTTATTAAGTTTACGTTCTTTTACTTGTTTAGTTGATATTCTTTTAAATGTTTCATATTGATCATCTGGTACTGAATGCTCTAAGATACTAGCAAAAGCTTCAAAAAAATGTTGTTGTTTTAACATAAGTTGTCTTGTGCTTGTAACTTCACCAAAATGGTTATCGATACCGATCATGCTTTTTAATCTGTTTCCAACAAAAAGTTTTAATTGTTTTAAACAGATTAAAAGGATATCACAATGTTTTCTAAACTCTGGGAATTTTCTTATGTTTTCAGATAAAGAAAGATGAGAATGTTGAATAAGTTTTTTAGGGAAGTTTATGAGGATAGGATAACAGTGAAGTAAGAAAAGTAATTCCCATATCACTTCATTGTTAGCTTTGCATGGTTTGTATATACAATTCTCGTCTAGATAACCAGAAAGTTCCATTTCATCTTTACCTAAGAGTTTTATTGCATAACCAGTTTTGTCATTGATGATATATGTGAGTTCGTCACTTTTAATGAATTCTTCGTTTTTGAAAGGCATAAACCTCCATAAAGTACTTGACCCAGGAGTGCTTTTTAGTATAGGGTTTACTCCTATTGCTAAATATTTCCCTGTGACAATATGCTTTAGTCTGTATTTTTTACCTTCAATTACTGGACCTCCTTTAAATGGGTCTTCGAATTCGATTTTCCATAAACCATTTGTGTCGTTTAAAGCGTTTGTGTACATGAGTTTGTATTTCTCAACTTCCCATCGCTTTTTGTAAACTGATAATGAGACGTTTTCTTCTGGCATATTTAACCAGATACAGTCCCCACAGGATAAAAACTTTAGATCTTTTGGCAAGTCACCATATATGCCTATACTCCAACGTGTCCTTTGATCTAAAGAAACATTAACTTCAATTGCTTTGTACTGCTCATCAGCAACTGAACCAAATGCATTTATGTTGCTACTTACAACTTCAATAAAATGACCTTTACTACTATGCATCCATGCTATTTTTCTTAAATTTGGGATCATTATTTCAAGATAGATTTTGTCAAATATCTTAATTTTACCTGAACCATATTCTTGAAACTTGTAGCTGGGGACAATCCGGAAATGCGAGTTTTCACTTGGAAAGTTCTTAAAAGAAACTTTAAAATTGTCTTTCTCAGCTTCTGCAGATTTGCTATGTAATGTGAGAAATTTATGGCTTGTAAAATGCTCTAATTGAACTAAAGAATTATATGTAACAATTTGTCCTTTATAAGAATTATACAAATGAATATTTGTTTTTATTTCCCCTTCTAAGTTTTCTTCCATCTTATTCAATTCGTTAAGTTTGCTATAAAAATCCCCTTCTCGAGTTTCTTTGATAAATTGTATAATAGAACTCTGTACATTATATAATGATTGAGGTACTATTCGAAATACTGCACCTGTAAATTCAGAAAAGTCCCTAGTTTGTTCTCGTAGATATGGTGAACTGTCAATAAACCCTTGAGAATATAAAAAATATCCTTCACATGTACTAAGAGTTATCAAGGAGCCGTATTTCAAATATTTGGAATCCATTTATAATTTACTATACATTTATCATGATCTGTTTTTTCCGATATTTATCTTAGTATTTTAGATAAATTATAAGAAGATACTGGCTTTATAATAGTTTATTTTTATGTTAAAATTTATTTATATATATTTTTTTTTACAAAGGGATATACAAAACTTGAAAAATCCTTCAGTAAACATTATATTTTATGATTTTGCTATAAATATATTCTAAATAATATGGAAAATTCTATCAGTCTAATCTATTCCATATTACCCAAACAACGATTTTACTATAAATCCAGTCATAAATTGATATTTGTAATTATGAATTGATTTTTACAATTAAGACATTTAATTATTAAAATGGGTATCCACTTGCGATTATTTTATTGCATTTTATGCAAGAATGTTGAAACTCTTGATATTTATCCCAGTTCTCAAGATCTGTACATGTTTCAACAACATTACTAATACAGCAGAAAAGCTTCCAAAATGGTAATGTAGGCATTTTAATTGTAACTTCAGTTGTTGTATCTAAATTACAATGTGGACAATATACTCTACATGGTAAAATCCCAAGTTGAGTTGTCTCAGGGATTTCTTCTTGAGTATTCAAACCTAAAGTTGTAAAATTTTCATCAGGTTTTGTTGCACCATTATAATAATCATTAAGTTCACTATTTTCACTTTCTTGGAAATCTTCTTCAACTTCTGAACAGGATTTTTTTACAAAAGAATCTATTGATGATTTTGGGTCAGTTGTTGAGGCGAATAAAGAGTTTTTAGGTTGTACTGATAAGGTTTGGATTATTTCTTCGTCGTCTATGCTGTCGAAACTTGTATTTTCTTTAGTGAAGCTGTAGATTTCGCTTAGGTTTCGGATTACTACACTGGGCTGGCGACGATGAGTTGGTGTGCTTTTGCTTTGTGTTAGTCCAGGGCATTTGAAAGGTCTTGTTTGTGATAATTCAGGGTTTGGAGTCATTATTGTATCTAGACTGAAATTTGAAGGTCTTGGTGTTGGACATTTCGTTTCTTCAGATTTTGTTTTTCTTAGCAGTGTTAAGTATTGATTGAATGATAAATTTCTAGGCACTTTATTACCCGCCTTAGTATTTTGCATTTATATTCTTGTCTGGCTTTGCTTTATGTAATGTGCGTAATTGTATAAGCATTTTTATTCACTAATATAATATTAAAGTACTAATAGATAAATTTGATATTCTAAAGAATTTGCAATACAATAATCTTAATGATATAAGGTATTATAAAATCAATTTACGCAAATTTATAAAAAATATTCCATAAAAATTTATTTACAAACTTTTATTTCCAACACCCATAATTTTTACCATTATCTAAACCTCCTACCATAATTAATTTCCATATACTTCCTCTAAACTTTCTATCCAAACATAATTTTACTCATAAAAAAAAAATCATACTCAACATATAATTTATTACCCCCTATCTACTTAATCCATAGTTTTTTTCCTTTTAGTTTCTTGAAGTTCATCAATAAAAAACCTTGCAATACATGAAGCTAGTATCCCTCCAAGCAATGGGGCAAGTATATAAATCCACGTATGATCCAAATGACTCCCATTCTTTGCATAATTAATAATATTAATCCCAAACCCAATCGCTGGATTAAAACATCCTCCAGTAATTTTCCCAATCGCCCAATCTCCAGCTGTAATTGTCATAGAAATCACCCCACCACATACAATAGGGTTATCAATAAGATGTCCAACAACAAGTGCATTTGACACTAAAAGGATTGTATAAATCATTTCCCCAAAGAAAGTTTCAGCATCCATATACCCATCTGTGATATCAAAATGAACTGGATATGAAACTACAGCCCAACCAACAAGTCCTCCAAGAATTGCTGAAACAAATTGCACTATTATATATAAAAGAAGTTCAATAAAGTCTTTTTGATTTAAAGATTTTTCTTGCCATCTATAGAAAATTATCCCTGTTGTTACTGCTGGGTTAAAATGAGCACCTGAGGTAAAACCTGTTAAACACATTGCGCATAATAAGGAGCCACCTACGGCAAAAGGCTCACCTGCGCTTACACCTACAGCGAAAAGTAGGAGAAATGTACCTATTGATTCAGCAAAGAGCCTTCTTAGCATATTTATTTGGATAGTTAGAAACTATTGTAGTGGGTTTTTTGTATGATTGGAAGTTGGTAAGAGGGTTTTTTTAGGAAGGAGATTAGGTTAGGAGGGTGTTGGAAAGTTGGATTAGTGGATTAGTGGATTTTGTAAGGATGGATGAAAAATAGTTAAATGTAGTTTCCTTGAGACAGTGCTTAAAAATAGCAATAAGCTTAAGTAAGTAGTCAAAATGATTGCATATGTGGGGCTGTTTGAGCTAGGTATAAGCCCTAGGCATACTCCCTGAAATGTGAAATGGATGGTAATATAAATGCAAAATAAACCTGTGGCCAAAATTCCTGCACAATTGTACGTGGGCGGGCTCGACAGCAAAGTATTAGAAAGTGATTTATACAATTTGCTAAAACGCTTTGGGGAAATCTCGAATATTAGGCTTTGCCGTGGTGCTGACTCAACCTACGCATTTATCGCATTCAAAGATCCAGAAATAGCAACTCAAGTTCAACGTGAGCTTAATGGTTACGAGTTTCGCAATAAACATATCCACATCTCAAAAGTTATCCAAAACCAATGGGAATACGTCGCTAACATTTTTGTCAAAAACATCCCTGAGTCAATAACCCCAAAAGACTTTGGAGAGCAATTCATAAAATACGGCCCAATAATTTCATGCAAATTATGTCATGACGATCAAGGAAAGTCTTTAGGTTATGGCTTTGTCCAATATGAAACTTCAGAATATGCTGAACAAGCTATAAAAAACATGAATGGTAAATTCTGGCAAGGTAACGAGCTTATGGTTCAGAATTTCGTCCCATTTGGAATGCGAATTAGTGCAACAGCAAATTCGAATTTATATGTTAGAGGTTTTCCAGCATATTATACTGAAGATGATCTTAAAGATGCTTTTGCTTCATATGGTAAAGTGCTTTCAGTTGCTAAAATGTTGGATAATAGTCGTGCTTATGGGTTTGTCTGTTTTTCAAGTGCTCAAGAAGCACGTTCAGCATGTGAGGGTAAAAACAACACACACGAAAAGGACTTCACATGGTATGTAACACCTCATATGAGTAAAATCCATAGGAAAAAAGTTCTTAGGGAACAGTATTTAATGCAAGTAGAAGAATGGAAGAAAAAAAACTTGTATATTAGAAACCTTGATAAAAGTATTGATGAAAACAGACTTGCTGATATATGCCGAGAATATGGTCCAATAAAATCATTAAAAATATGCAAACTTGAAAATATCAAATACGATGCGGAAGGAAACTGCACAAAAGAAGCTGTGTCTAAAGAAATCGCTTATGTGCATTTTGAACATGAACATCATGCAAATATCGCTTTAAATGAACTACAAAAAAAACTTATTGAAGGTAAAAAACTTTATGTGGCTAAATGGAAGTCTAGAGATGCATTGAAAAAACTTATATTCCAGTCTAAAAATCAGAAAAATATGAAGTTCCAAGCTATGACTGGCCGAAGTTATTTACCACCTAGGGCTGTACCTATGATGCCAATTATGGGAAAACCTAATATGATGCCATTTCCACAAATGCCTAGAGGTAGAGTACCAAGAACTGTTAATTATCATCAACCTCCAATGCCAATAATACAAGATCAAAAAAAACCTCAAGCACCACGTATTGAAGGTGTTGAACAATATACAACAAGAGATTTAGGTGAAAAATTATACCCGATGGTATTAAAGATTACAAATCAGCAAGTTGTTGGGAAAATCACTGGTATGTTGTTAGAAATGGATAAATTTGAAGTGATAAATCTGATTAATGATGAAAATATACTTAGAGGAAGAGTTAGAGAAGCTGTTGAAGTACNTCAGAAGGAAAATTTGGCCATGCTTCCAAATCTAGGTTGATTAGTTAATTTTCTTAGGATATTAAAAAGGCTTATTGGATTATAAGTTTTAATTCAAGTCCAGGTTTCGAACGTTTTTAGGTTTGTTTAAGGATATAAGGATATTTTGGCAAATATTTTTTTATGTTTGAAATTATGTTGGTAATGATTCATTAAAGATGCATTTTAAGGCTTTGTGATGTTTATGATATTTTTTTTGAAGTGGTAAATGATTGTTATTGATTCTTTTAGTTGATTTTATATTTTAATTGTTAGAAGGAGGAAATAGTTTGATTGGAAATATAAGGATTTTAGTAAGGATGAGTTTTTTAATATGAAAATTAGGGTTTGCAAAGATTATGTTAGTGTACTACAAGTGCTAAGATTGAAAAGATTTAGGTTTTCTAAGAGTTAGTAATTCAATTGTTATATTTATTAGGATAATTTATATAAACTAGTGAAGATAAAAAGCTCAGCTTCTTTCTAATCAAAACAGCTTAAATCAGCTATTGAATATCATAAAAAAGTTTTATACTTTTTTCGTTCATATAAAAGGAGTAAATAAATGATATATAAAAGAAATATATACTTTTTAGTCTATTTCTGACACTTTATAGTTTTAGTAAATTTGATAATAGAGTATATGATTATATAATATATTAAATATGCTTAATTGAGATAGCTATTTATTAATCGATTCAACTTTAAAGCATGAACCATATCGTGGTCTGATTTTGAATAGTTTTTTATAAGATACATACTCTTCACTCGTAGATATTTTTTTTAAAGTCTTTTGTTTATCTTCTGGATTCAATGACTCTTCATTAAAAATATCAGGAGACAAATGAATAGTCAAAGGTATTAGACTACTGTCTATAAAAGAACTGTTGTTTTTCGAACTATCCTCATTTGTTTGTTCACAAATCATCTGCTCAGAAAAATCTAGATGTGATAGTTTTGCATTTTTTGAGGGATGGTCGATATCTTCAAACTTATCGAATATTTTTTTGAAGCCGTCTTGTGCATATATATTCATATATCTATCACCGATATTTTTCTTTCTTTCTAGAGGTTTGTTTACATAGTCTAAAGTTGAGGACTTCATATCTTGCAAATGTTTTTTTATGGATTTACTTTTTTCTAGGACATTTAGAAGAAAATCATTTCTTGGTGGACGAATTGGAACGGGTTTCATTGAAATTCTAGTTAAACCAAGAGTTATTTTGCTTGAAATGCAGGTTTTGTTTGCAAAAAAAAGTTTTGGTTTAGAAACTTCATCGATAAAGTGATTGTTTTTTAACCTCACATTTAGCTTAGAATATGTTTGAGCTGGCTTCTTAAGGATTTTTGAATTAGTTCTTGGGAGAATTCCGTAATTAAGTATTGGAAGTGATATAATTCGCTTATGGTGCTTGTAAGATACAACTAAAGGCACTTTTTCAGTCATTTTAATATTTTCAATATTCTTTTATTTAAAATTCTTATTTATTTTGGTGAACTATTAATAAAAACTGATAGAAAAATTATAGGATATTCGGTTAATTGTTTTTGCATTTTTATTTAAAAATACTTATTGGTTGTTTAAAAAAATAAGAATTGCCTTTGATATTTTTTTTGCAAAGAATTTGATCAGTTTGACAATTTTAATGCTGAAAATACCAATTGGATTATTTTTTTATCAAACTGCTGATGATTTCAAGTCCATTTTTATATTATTTTTTAAATACATGATTTGATATAAGCAAATTATATAAACTCTTTATCATCATGAATTTTCTTTTAATTCGATTGCAGGTTAGTTTGTAATGATAAAGAAATTTAAATTTAAATCTGCAATTATAAAATATTTTAAAGTATCAATCATGCTATTACATAAGTTATTAGATATTCAAAATATAAATAATTATTTATAGAGTAATAACTCCACTTAAATATCTTCTTTAACAATCTATTTATCCTAATCTTATATATCTTAATCAAATCTATCTTAAAACTCTTATGATACTATCAAACTTTCTTATTTCACATATCCAAAAGTAATAAAAATCACCAATCTAAAAAGTCATATCCCAAAGCTCAGAAATTCCACCCAAATTTTCCAACTCTAACTCTCTAATACCTTATTCTTTTATATCAACTTATAAAAAATTTTATATGGAAACAATTGAAGAAAGCGATGGAATCTATCAAGGTAGCCTAGTAAACAGTAAAAAACATGGCTTTGGGATGATGACTTGGCATGATGGTTCCTCTTACATCGGTGCCTGGGATTCTGGTAACATGTCCGGTTGGGGTATTCTAAACATGCGTCAAGGTGGTGAGTTCTCTGGATGTTTCAAAGACAATAAACTTAATGGTTATGGTAAATGTGATTTCCCAAACGGAGATCGGTACATTGGTATGTGGAAACATGGAAATACTCATGGTTATGGTGTATTTTATTTTGCTCATTCAAAAACATGGGAACTTGGTGTTTGGGAAAATGGACATAAAACTAAAGGTATTAAAAGTGGTTCAGGTAAACCTTCACAATTAGAACTTAGCAAAAGTTTTAAAGATGAAGAAAATGTTATGATGCAAATGAGTGATGGAAGTAAATATGCTGGAGGAGTTATGCAAGGTTTAAGAGAAGGAAATGGGGTTATGTATTTACGTAATGGAGGAAGATTTGAAGGAACTTGGTGTAATAATTATCCTAATGGGGTTTGTATTATGCATTTTCCTGATGGGAAATATCATATTGGGGAATATTGTCAAGGGTTACTTCATGGACTTGGGAAAGTTAATTTCGCTAATGGGGATTATTATTTTGGAGAGTTTTTAGAAGGGAAAATGCATGGGAAAGGGAAATTTTATTCTTTGAGTGAGGGGTTAATGATTGAAGGGGAATTTCAACACAATGAGCTTATTACTTCGAGGCAGAGATAGTATGGATTTTAATAATACTATTTATGCTTTTTATATACATTTATGATTGCCCCCATAATAAATATCTGATCCAACTTTATATTTATTCTCTTTCTAACTATAAAGCAAGTTTTGCTATTAAAAAAATGTTACTCTTATACTTAATGATTCAGTTCTTTTTTGCAAAAAGCTGCAAAAGCTTTCTTAGCCGATCCAAGCTTATTAGGATCCTTAACAAAAACTCTAACAAACCTATCACAATAATTCGCAGGAATCAAACTGCTAACTTTTTCCCTTGGTATCAACTCCATCTCATAAAACTCATTATAAAACCAAACCTGATCTGCAGGGTTTCCATACGTCAACTTAAATTTCTTAACAATTAAATCTTCAGGTTTAATTCCATCATTATCACAACTATACCCAGCTATTCTCTCTTCAGTAATATGATTATGTGGAATACCATGACTAAAAATCAATTGTCCAGCTTGTTTATACAACTTTCTAGACTGAATATTATGTAAAATTTCCTTTGATTTTTTCAAAGCTGGATTATTTGAATTTGTAATTTCTTGTATAACATAATCAGTAAGTTTATAATATTTCTCAGGTGTTTGTATTCTTTCAATAAGGTTTATAGGATCTTTTGCTTCAACAAGTGCATCTCTTATCATAAGTCCTATAGCTTGACCAACTCTATGAGAATAGCATTGTTGGAAAAGATTAAAGCGGCTTTGAAAAAGACTATAAATGCTATGAACAACTTTAGCATCAAAACATATAACATTGTTTATGACTAACGATCTTTTCATCATCCTTTCAGTGTCAAAAGGAAATTCTCTAAATCCTAAACAATGACAATCTCTTTCTATATAGTCAAATTTATCAACATCAATTGAGTTGAGTTTGTTATTGACTATTTGATAAATGTAGCTTTGTCCATTACCTAAAATCATATTTCCAACCTGGCTAATGTCTTCTGAATCAAGGTCTAAAGAAAACTCATCAACCATGTATTCTAAAAGATCAACTGAAGCTTGTTCATGTGTCCAATTTTTGATGCCTAAAGCTGGGACGATGTCTGTGTCAAAGATATGTGAAAATGGACCATGTCCTAAATCGTGCATTAGACCTGCTAAGGTTATATTTCGCACATCATTATCACATATTTCTAGTTCGGGTTGACGTTTTTTTAAGGCTTTGATGTATTTACGAGATAAGTAACCAACACCAAGGCAATGCTCAAATCTGGTATGATTCCCGCCAGGAAATACATAAGAGGTGGTTCCTAATTGTTTGAGGTCTCTAAGCCTTTGGTATACAGGAGTGTCTATAAATTGCCAGAGTTCTACTGGGAGTGTATAATGTCCATGGATTGGGTCGTATATGATTCTTTCGCTTTTGTCCCTTTTCATATTTAAATTCTGTTTATTGTTAAATTTTGTTTTAGGTTTGGCTTGAGTATTTATTATTTTGTGATTAGAATTTATGGTTATGGGTTTTTATCAAATTAGATTTTTAGGACTTGAAATTTTGAATTTTTTTAATGAAAAGTGGTATATTTTGCAGTTTGAGATCTATTAGAATGTTGTTGTTTTTGTTAATCATTTGAAATTTTTAATTTTGCATAAGGTTATGATATATTTTACTTGAATATAAAGAACAGCATGATGAAAATTGTAGAATTTTATACTATTGTCACTTTTCAAAAATGCAAAGTTTGAATTTTCTATGAACAAGTAAATGCAAGTTTTAAAAAGTAAATAAATTCATATTCAGTTTAAAATGCTTATCCCAGTCTAGTAAAAATAATTCCAACCTATTTCATAAAATATCAAAGTCCCATTAAAACCTTCAATCTTTTATACAGAAATATCAAAGTCCCATTAAAACCTTCAATCTTTTATACAGTAACTCCATATAATTTTAAATAAAAAATATTTTCTTAACAATAAAAAATCATTTGAAACAAATAATAACTTGCACAATTACCCTCAAATCATGATCAATAAATTGCCTTAAAATTAGCCGATAACTTTTCAAAAAACTAGCCTTATACTTTAATCATAAAATTGTGACATAAAATAATTTAACTTTATCACAAATAAAATAATCAAAACATGGAAGAAGTAGACGACCCTCGTCTGCAGCAGAAAATAGCAGAAATCCGTGAAACCCTTCAAAAACTTGGCACAAGCTACACTGAAGACGTAACACTCATCTAGGAAACCAGCGAATTTGGCAAATCCGCTATATCATCTGAAGACTCACTTGAAAAATTTTATAATTTTCTCAGTCCTCACACAGATAGCCAGATAGAAAAACCAGCATTTAGTTTCGAAAGTCCTATTCCAAAAAGGGAACTTTATATGCCAAGAATAAAAAATTTAAAAGAAAATCATCAAGAAAAACTTAATTTCGAAGATAAAAAAGGTAGGGATAAAAGCCAAGATCTCGAAACTACAAAAACTGAAAAAGCAGAACTTAATAAGAAAATAAATTTCTTACATGAATTGTTACAGAAAAAAGATAAAGAACTTAGCAAAGTTGTATATGAAAAAGAGTCTCATGCAAAAGCTGAAGAAAGTCTTAAGAAAAAAATTGAGGATTATAAAAAAAGAGAAGAAATTTTAATAGAAGAACTAAATCATTTAAGAAAATCAAAATCTATATTTGAAGATGAAAAAAAAGATATGATAAAAGCATTAAGTGACTCAAGGGACATAATTGAGAAATTAAAAAAAGCTCTGAAATCTAAAGAACAAGCTTTAGCTGAAATGCGTGAATTACAAACAGAAGAAGACGATAAAGGTATTGAAAAAATAAAATCAAAAAGCTTTGAGCCTAAAAAAATTGATTTCCAAAGATTGAGAATCCCTGAAAAATTTGAAACCCTAGCCTCTCCAGAAAAATACGAACAAAACTTTACTGATAGAAGCATTGAAAATAAATATAAAAAATTATGTTATGAGTCTATGAGAATCATAGGAGTTACATCAACAAAAGATATTTTCCCCAGATTACTACATTTACGTCAATATCATACAAAAAACAAGAAATCAAAAAAACTTGTCAGCTGTATATCGAATATGATAATTCAATGTTGCCCTGATGGAACTTTTAAAAACCCTCCAACAACAAGAGAGATTTGGAGATGGATAACAAGATTACTTGAAGAATATATGAAATTGAAACAAACTACATCAGGGGAAACTTTTTATAAGCTTTTAGAGATTTTACAAATAGAAAGTGTTGATGAAATTATTGATAAAGTGACTGTATTAGTTATGAATAAAGGAGGTCATAAACTTTAATTAGTTATGAATAATATAAGATTTTTAAATAAAAGAAATAATTTCTTGATATCAACTTTCTTAAAATACAAATCTTTTATTATTGCAAACTTCATGACAAATCAGACTTAAATTTATATACAAATTAATATCATCTTTTAGTTTAAAAATTATAATATTTTTATATGGTAGGATTTTTGGATAAAATACGTAATTGGCTTAAAACAGGAGATACACAACAAAGTGTTAATAAAACTTGTCATGATCCAGCTAAAGATCTTGTTGAGTGTATATCGACAACTGAGTGTTTTGAAAGTGGAAGGGATTTACATGATTGTGCGAAAAATGATGATGAATCTGGGAATAGGTGCAAAAAGCAAATCACTGAGTATTACTTGTGTAGGAAATTCTCTGTGAACCATCTTAAGCATTTTGTCAAAGATTCATATAAGTAGTAATTCAGATTAGGTTTATAGGATTTAAGATTATTATTTGGATTGATGTGAAGAGGAAATTGTTATAAATGATTTAGGATTGGGTTTATGATATGATATTTTTTTTATGTTTGTTTGTATAAAAATAATGTGAAATTAGCAAGGAGATTTTCTTAGACAAGATGATTATTGGAGATTTTTTTGATATAAGAAATGTTTGTATTTTGTGTGATTTTTTAGAAGATTGATTTGTTTTGATATAAGATGAAGAAGATAAATTGGATAAGCTTGATTTGATATTATGATAATAATTTTTGAGATAACATAGTTTATATATAAAAATCAATCAGGTTGCGAATTGATCTTATGATAAAAGATATACGATTATATATCGATAATATATAAAAGATAATGAGCAGATCATCAAAAAAAATCATAACTCTAAGAGATATAAAAATTACTCCCCCATATCAGATACCCTCTCATAACCTAGATACCTTTCTAACAAGCAAAAGCACTAGAAACAGGCCACAAGAGCCTTGTGTTAATCCTTTTGATAATATGAAATTCAATGGTAAAAGTCAGCCTTCACTACGTCCCATAATAAACAAAAAGAAAAGATATGATTTCCATGAAACTACTGAAAAAAATACTACACTCGGTATAAAAAGAATACAAAACACAAATTCCTTAAATGGTTTTCCAACACTTTATAAGCTGAATCATGAAATTCAAAAACCAACACAAAAATCATTTCTTCCCCCAATTGACCATAAAGAATTTATGCGGATTAGTCCGCGTAACATAACAACACCTCATTTTAATAGTTTTAATCCAACTACAACACGTGAAAATAAAAGTCAGCCAGTAGAATCTAAACTTTTTTTCAGAAGAGAAGCTATGAAAAATATTGAAGAAGAAGAAAATCTTAGGCTTAAAGAGATTTCATTTGGAGATTTTAAAGGATAAAAAGAAAAAAATACATAAATTAACTGAATTTCATAAGAAATTATAAATGGGTGTATGTTTGAGTTATGTTTTTAATTATAATTCCTAGAAAGGATATAATAACAAATTTCTAAAATAGATATTAAATCATAAGGAGTTTATTTAAAATGCTTAAGCTTAACTCATGCTAAACTATATTTATAACGAAAATATTTACTATATATAAATTGCAAAATGTCAAAAAATATATTGAGCTCTAGTAAGAGTTGTCGATCTAAATCTCATACTCCTGGATTTTGCAAAACATATAAAGAATTATCTCCAAGACTTGATCTAATTAATACTCCTATATCTTCTCAAACAATAAATCCTCAAAAATATCTTGAAAATCAAGGAGTTATGCCTAATATGGAAATTAGGAAAAACTTAATTCAAATTGCAAGAACAAAATCAATTAAAGATAATATTTATATGCGAAATCAAAAGTGGCAGCAAAGGTTAGTCGAGAAAATTAATGAGAAACGATGGGATTTGCAAATATCTGAGCTTTCTATATGTACCTTTACTCCAGTACTAAATAAGATAAAAAAAAAAGTTAAATAATCTAATTTATATGAAATACTTTTATATGCATCATTTTTATTATAAGTTGAAATGTATTTTTTTGTTAAGATTTTATTGGGAACTTGCAAAGACTTTTAATGCAAAATTTTTAGTTTTTTTTAAACTTTTGTCAAGTATTTTAAATTATAATAGTTTTTACTTTGTAGGTATCAGATTTTTTTGTGTTTTTTATAAAAGTTTATCTTTGATAAAAACTGCTGTTGAAGTATGTTGGATGTATTTAATTTTTTAGTTGTGGAAATATTAAGGGAAACTAAAAATATGCTAAACTGTATTTCATAGTTATTTTAATTCTATAAGCATTAAACTCCTCATTTTCCACAGTATCTTAAACATATTTAATCTTACCTATAAATTCCTTAATTTCCAATAAAATATCTACAAATCCAGAAAATTATAAATATCTAAAAACACAAATTTTAATATTAAAATAATAAAATCTACTTTATTAAATAAACGCTTACTACATCATTAAACTCATATTAAAACCATCAACAAACTTATCTTGTTTTCCTCCTTAGTAGCCACATCCTATCTTCAATATTCAAATAACTAATCCTATTTTCCATAGCCTCAATAAAACTCTCTAAATCTAACTCAAAATTTCCCCAAGCTCCATATAATATTTTTCTAATAAGTATTAAAGTCCTCTCATCAAACTTTTCTAGTTTTAAATCATCTTCTAAAATAATCCCATCATTATTTTCATCTATTTCATTAAACATGTTTTTATATTGTGAAATCCTAAAAACCTTATAAATATCCTGTGAAGTTTCTGGAGCTTCAGGGGTTTTTGATGTATAAAGTCTATCCCAAAAAGGTGTTTCCATAGGGGTAAAAAGTTCTTGATTTGTAATATGGTCAATAGTTTCCATTTTACTTTTAGTCTTTTTAATCCTAGCTTCAGTAGCAAGGTGTGAGTTTAAAAGTCTATTAACACAATTATAACGATCTGAGTCATTTTTTGGGCTTTTTTTTATAACCCTAGGAGATTTTTTATTAGAACTCTGTTTAATAACTGCTTGAAGATAAAGTTTTTCATGTATATTTCCTGTACTTGGCATTTGTGAATAGATTTTCGGTCTGAATGAACATTCTTGTAGAGCTTTAGTCCCATATGGCTGCTCTTGAGGACGAGTTAATGGTTTAGTCTTAAGAAAAAACTCACTAGCTGATGTGCTTGTCGATATATTTTTATGTGGTAAAGATGGGTGGAAAGTGAGGTTTTTTTCAGACTCTTTTTTAAGGTTGGATTTTATAGCAAGAGCTTTTTGCCATTTTGAGTTCTGACAAGCTTTATCTTGTCTGTAGAGGATTTCACCATAGTTTATTGGCGATATAACTTTTTGTTGGATTGGGAATTGGGGTCTTTTTGTTATACGTTTAGTATATTTACTTTCCATGTAAAGACGTTTGTGGATATTTGACGTTTCTTTAGGTTTTGGCTGAGGTTTTAGCTGAGATTTTGACGGCTGTTCAAAAATCTGTTGCTGCTCAACTATCATTTTTGTAAGGGTTTCTTCAAGTATTGTGTCTAAGTTGTGCTTTTTTGCGAACTCTTTAGCTAGGACTTTTGGTGAATCTTCTGCTGTTATAAATATACTATCTTTTTTACCTTGGTCTAGCTCTACTGTGATAACTATTGTCTCTGGTTTACTACTAGTGTTTTCATCAATACTACAATCGATTTGACTCATAATAATGGATAATTTTACTCAGCACATCCTTCAAATAAGCTCTGTATTCGAAAGTATTCCATTAGGCATTAAACAAGAAGGAAATGTCATCTGTACAATTTGTCATGCCGAATTTACTAATCTTAAAGGTCTTCGTCTTCATGAAGGAAGAATTCATAGCGCCTCTGAAAAAAATATCAAATGCTGTCAATGCTTAAAACTATTCAAAAATAAATACTCGTTAAAAATACATTCCAAGCAAGTTCATGATAAAACGACAAGAGAGCCTTGTCCGAAATGTGAAAAAGTTCTATACAATAAATATATGCTCAAAAAGCATATTCAAAAGCATCATCCAGCAACAGCAAGTATTCAATAGATTAATGATTTTATATTATGCTATTTTGATTAAAAGAATTTTTATAAGGTTTTATGTTATTTTTCTAGGCTAGAAAAATGCTAATTAAATAGGAAAATTGCAAGTGGAAGAATTGTTAGGGATTTTTGTGGAGGGTAAGTTGAAATAAACGTAAAATTTATTAATAAAAGTATTGAATAATAATTTGAAAAGTAATTTAGATTTATATGATTTGTAAAACTCATCCTGTAAACCTTATTAGAAGTTTGATACCTAAGATATTTGTAAATTTATATTTAATAAGCATATGTATATACTAATATTATAATTTGGCTTAGAAATTTAAAGTCTATTATATATATATTATATTAAAAAGATTAGAATTTAAAGCATTATGTTTATAAAAAACGAAACTAAGTTTTTCTGATTTTTAAGCTAAAATGATTGAAGTTTATAAAAATTAGCAAAATGCTTCATTTATCAGAATTCAAAAATTATTAAATAATTGTTTAGTTATGCCAGGACTTTCCACTATTTTTATGTCAAGCAAATGTATCATCTTAAAAAAGACTAATATAAGTATATAATAAAGCATACTTAAATAATTACTTAATTAATAGTTTGCCTATTACTTATACAAACTTAAAATCATTCATGAGATCATCCTGGTTTGCTGATTTGAGAAAATTTTACCAACAAAAGCTTTAAACTTGCTTAGCATCTCTTATTTCTCCATCAGATCCACAAAGTCAATCATTTCTTAATATAGAGTAAAAAGTATTACTGGAATATATTAAATCTCTGAGGAGAAATATTTAGCATGATTTCAGAGAATGAATCAGTACTCAGAACCTTAGAAATTGGGAAAGTCTTCAGCTATTTCACTCTAAAGTTTGCAATTGTGGTGTAATAATGAATTAAATATGAAATAACAATTTAAAAGGAAATAGCTTATATGTTTAAGTAATTTCTTATTAAGACACCCTATACCTTTTCATATGTCTTTAATATATCATCATCCTATACATTTGTTAAAAAAACATATAATTATTATTTGAAACTATAGTATAAATTTTATTATCAATTTACAAAATCACTGTGAAGAAGCTATTTTAAAAAAAAAACAGGAAAAAGTCCTTTTACAACAATTCCTCATAATATCTAAGTTAAATATGGGTAATATATTATAAAAATATCCGTTTCTAGTTAAACTTTTTCTTACAGTATGAAATGAACTAAATCTGATTTAAAAATTTTAATTTTGCTAACTATTTTTGATATCAAATGTTTAGTTTAGATTGTAATAATGCCTTTATATATATTATTTCATATATATTTAACATAAAAATAGTTAATATTTTTGTAATAATTTAATTTGATTCTAGTTTTTAAGATAATCGAAGAGAACATGCTATCCTAATGAGAATTTAGCTTTAAATCTATCATAATTACTTTTATCAAATATATATTATTAAATGTCTTAAGTTTTCAAATGAAATAATACATCAATGGAGGCCTAAGATAATCATCTTCCATAAGGTATCAGAAATATAAAATACCTTGAAACTTGGAAAAAGGACACACAAGTAATCTTATCTTATACCTAAAAACTGAGAGCATGGATTGTTTTCAGTGGCTATGACATAAGTATCAAATTTATATTCAAATATACAAGCTTTTTATTTGTCCAGATCTAAGTCCAATCTGAGTAATTCTAGTTTTCTAAATTTATTACATATAAACTTTATACAAATTCTAATAGTTAGTTGAGTGTTTTAGGCTTATGGACAATATTAAATAAAAAAAATGGTCCGGCAAAGAAACTTTTCTAAGAAAATAAACTGTAAAATAACTAACTTTACATAAAAGTAATCTATTGCGAACCTCTTATAATAAACCAAATTGGAATGCATTTTTTCATGTAACATACATAAAATTAAATAGAGTTTCATAATAATCATTGAAATATAAAGATGCAAACAATAGGTAACTATGATATTCTTGAGGAAATAGGCTGCGGTGGATATGGGAAAGTTTATAAAGTAAAGCATTCAGTAACAAAACAACAGTTTGCAATGAAAACAAGTAACTTAATAGACAAATCTGTGCCTAATGAGTCACAGATTTTAAAACACTTAAAAGGCTTGGAAGCTGATAATGGGATACCAAAATACTATGAACATGGAAAAACATCACAATTGAATTATCTGGTAATGGAACTTCTTGGCAAAAACCTTCAAACAGAACAGATTTGCCTTAATGGAACTTTTTCTTTAGGCTGTATTATAGAGATTGGAATGCAACTTATTGAACGAATTGAATATATACATTCAAGAAATATCATACATAGAGATATTAAGCCACAACAATTATTATTATCACAAGACGGTAGTAGGATTTGTCTTGCTGATTTTGGTCTTGCAACGATGTTTATAAAGAAAAATAATCATAAACCATTTAAAACAAATTCTATTACTAAAGGTAGTGTATCTTTTGCATCAGTTCATACCCATATGGGATTTAGACAAAGTCGAAGAGATGATTTGGAATCTTTATTCTACACATTAGCTTACTTAAGATTAGGTAGGCTACCTTGGCAAGACTCAATTCATGGGCACGAAGGTGTTCAAAAGTGGAATATTTGCTTAACATCAAAAATGTTTCACTTCACAAGATTGTTTTCAAGTTTCCCAACAGAATTCGGACAAATGTTCCAATATATACGCCTTCTTAAATACGACCAAGAGCCAGATTATTCTTTCTTCAGAAAAAATTTAGAAAGATGTTCGAGTAGACTTAAAATACCATGTATTCTTGATTGGGATGGTAAATACTCCCAAGCACACAAACTATCATCAGCAGAAACTTTAGCTTCATCAAGTTGCTCACGTAAGCCTGAATATTCAACAAACTCATTCAGTAAAGCTTCAAAACATAGCAAAAAACAACGAAGACGAAAATCATGTAGAAAATATTCTGTTGGCCGACATAGAATAAGCGAAACCTTTGACACTGAAAAATGCGACCTTCCTGAATTTAAAAATTCCAACGAAAATCTGAAAATCAAAAAGTTTTGTTCATGTATGGGAGTAGACATACAAAACATTCAGATTTTTGGAGAATCAGAACATACTCAAGAAGGAGTGTTGCCAGAATTTGGCAATAGATTAACCCTCAAAATCCTATGAATAATTAAACAGCATATGTATTTTTAATTATGTTAACAAAATTGTATTAAAATTATCAGTAATTATTATCAAGGCTTGTAACACTTTTTACAATATCAAAATTAGGACTATTTTCATCAGGAAGAGAATCTTGTGTTTCATGAATAGTATTTCTACTTCTTATAGGAAGTGTAGTTTTACGTTTTAAAGGTTTTGAAAACTCTTTTTTAACACATTTAATATTACTTTGTAAGTTAAATAGCCTCGTGCACATATTTTCCATTTTTCTGTTTAGTTTAAACAAACTTACATCTTTTCTTGATAGTTTTTTTTCTTTTTGCATCAAAGAAGTTTTTTTTCTTAGTATCCTTGTCTCAACATTTATTTTGAATTTCCTTAAATCGGCGATTGACTCAAGTTTTGTTGTTTCTTTCATTTCGGCAATAGTTTTCATTAAAACATAATCTCTTTTTTGTGCTATAGTCCTAAGTTTTTCCCATTCATCAAGATAGTTCTGAGCAAATTGTTGTAAAATATTCGTATCCATAGATAACAAATCTGTATTTCTCAAAGCTCTTACAGTATATTTTCTTGTTATATGTTGTATAGCTTCTATATCCCCAAAATAATCCCCACATTGTATCCCTTTGATAATTGTGTTACTTTTTTTAAAAACATAAGCTGCATAACCTTTTATAATAAAATAAATCCCATCAACATGTTCTGATTTTATATACACATAATCATTTTGATCTACATAAACAGGGTGTAAATAAGGTACAATTCCTGTTATGATAACCTTATCTTTATCTCTAAAAAAATCAATTTTACTATAAGCTTGTCCATGCATAGCTACAGCGATTTCATATTTTAAAGGTGTAGAAAGTTCATTTAATATCGCATCACGTTCTTTGATAGAAAGACATGTTTTTTTATTAGAATACTTCAAAGCTTGTCTGATTTTATTAAGTAATCCTGGGTCTAATCGCGCTTCTTTAGCGAAATCAGCCATAATCGCTAGTTTGCTTCTAAGGAAATTCGATTTAACATAAACATGTTCAAGCATATTAGTTAAGCTTCCAATGACAAAAGAAAAGTAATAAACACTGAAAACCATCCAAAAAACACATAATAACCTTTCTAATGATGTGTTTCCACTAACATCCCCATATCCAACTGTACAAAAAGTTGTAGTTGCCCAATATAAGGATGTTATATATAAAGTTGCAGTATCAGCATCTGTTAAACTAAGCCTTGAAACCCAAGTATCTGGGGATAAACCTTCGATTTTAGCAGCATAGAACCAAAAACAAGACATGATATGAATAGATATAATAATTGTTAGAATTGAAGACATAAGACGAATTCCACTTTGTTTTATACTTAAAATATCTTGTAAACGCTCCATAAGTTGCCCTCCTTTATAGTTTACAATTTTTAAGAGTTTGAATATTCGGAATACTCTATAGAGTTTTGGTATACGTAAAAGTTTGAGAACGTTACGATAATCGCTTTGATAAGCTGAATTTGTGTCTTGTGATGAAGTTTCAAAGAGTCCAAATGGGATACATGAAAGCAAATCTATTAGAAGCCAGGATTTTAGATAGCTTATGAATATCTTTTTATGAGTTATTACTAGACTTCCATCGCTGTTGTAATAAGCACTGTTAAGATTGATTAGTATATCAGAAAAGAAACTTATGTCGAGTAATAAGTCAATAAAAAACCAAGCATCATTTTGTTTGGTATCAATGAAAGCTAACACAAAAGGCATTAGCGATGCTGTGTAAATTAGTAGAATACTCGTGTATAATCCCCAAATTGTTTTAATTTTACCTTCAGGATGTAAAATATACTTAGGCCATGCATATTCTTGGTTTCCTAATAATGCTTCTTTACGTTCTAATCTCTGGTTATTTGAGCTCATAAACCTAAATTTCTTTTGCTCAAATTTTTTTTGTTGGGCAATTTTTAGGAATACAATACAAGAAAACACTTTTATCCGAGCCCTTTTCCAAACGTCTTTATATGTAGAAACAAATGAATTTGCTCTTCTACGTCGAATAAGATTTTCTTTTTCGATTGATAGAGAATTTATATTAGAATATGTTTCGATATCAATCTGCGGAGCAATTTTCATTTTTTATTATGATTCTGAACCGAATAAATAGATATTAAGTGCAATAAATTATGTATTTTTTACTAAGCATATTGGTTAAGAGGGCCTTGAACTTAGGAAGGTAATGAATGATTTAGGTTTTAAAAAGAATTATTTAAAATTATTTCTTAGAATCGTTGTAATGGTTTCAAAAGCTATTTTTTCTAAGCATTAATAGAGAAGTATTACTTTTATGGTTGAATGAATATAAGGTAAAATACTTGAGGTATTTAAACCATACTCCAAACATAAAATCTTAATATAACTCCTCCACATCTTTTATACATTCATAGAAAAACAATTTTTTTTATAAAAACTCTTTCACAAAGCTTATTTTTACCTTTTAATACACTAAAAATATTAGTCAGCTAATTATTACTTAAACATGTTATTAAAACTAACTGAATTATTTCGAGGCTTGATTAAGTTTCTTTTACCAGGAGTTGATTGAGAATTCCAACCTTCAGAAATACTAGTAAAAGTTTTATTCGGGTCTCTATTTGTTGTTCGAGGACGATGGCGATGACATAATTTCGCAAAATCTTCTTTAGCATGCTGAGTTTTCAGACGTTTTTCCTCAATTACTCTATCAAATCCTTCTTCAAAACTCAATGATCTTTTATTACAGCAACAACATCGAGGTTCTTGTGATAACTTAAGTATATAATTTGGAGTTGAGGATACTAATATGTATAATTTTGGTTCTTTATTAACTTTTTCTTTTATTGCCATATGGCGCTTTCTATGAACTTTCCTTTGTGGACTATCAAGAAGGTTTTGCATAAGCCTAACTTCTTTTATTTTTTGTTCTAAGTTTGAGCTTAGATAGACTCTGGGATATATAGATGTTTTATACAGGGAGAAATCCTGAAATTTTCTAGAGTTTTTATAGCGAATAGGATCGATGAAGTTGTTTCTTGTTATTTTTTCTATTGTTGCTTTTAGATCAGACTTAGACGATGAACTTTCCATATATATTTAATACTATCATCTTCGTTAAAGTTCAGAAATTTTATCATTGTTGTGATAAGGTATTTGATTGTTTTTATGATTTTTTTAGATTTAGAGAATAAAAGCAGGGATTAGGTAGGATAGTATTTGGATGGGGAAAATATTAAAGAAACTGTATATTTTGTATATAATAATAAAATAAAGACTCTGGATTAGAATATTTAGGAGATAAGATTATTAAGATTGGAAAATAAAATACACAAACTTAATGGTAATGTGAATAAATACTATCAACTTTGAGTTTAGTTATTTATAACTGATTTTTTATTGTGATATTAACTATATAAATATTTTGATAAATATATTTTATTGTAATATAAACTAAATTATTTTAGATATTTTTAACAGTTTATGACTTAAAATTAAGGTAATTTTCTATTTATTTAAGTGAAAATCGTTGATAAAGATATAGTGTATATCAAATATATAAAAAAATCATAGTTTATTTTTATGTTGTTGATAACTTAAATTGATGTAGTCTTAATTGTAAATGACCTTTTAATATTTCGAAAGACGAACACAATTTTTATTATGATTTTTTAAAGTATTCTGGAATTTGATAATAAATATGGCTTATTAACAATCCATTAAGGTATGATAGTTTAGTTAAAAGGTTATAAAGTATTTTTTTTTTAACTATAAACTGTAATTAAGCAAAAAAATACATTTGATAAGATTATTATATTATTTTTCTATTATGTATGCATATAATAATATTATTTTTGTTATATGTCGCTTTTTTTTTTCTCTATAAACTAATGAGTAATTGAAGATGCTAGAAAGTTATGCATAAAAATAAGTAGATATTTGTAAATAACTAAGCTAGTTAATATTATCATGAAAAGAAGAATGTATGTATAGGCTATTATAATCAGCAACAAAGTTTATAAATTAAAATCTTCATTGATCCCAAGGTATAAAAGCAGACTCAGCTCAGGGAAGCAATAAGCAATGCTCCATAATTCTCCTAAAATATTCACCAAACCTATCAATTTCTTCACCAAATCACACACAATTCATAATTTCTTCAACCTCCGTAAACCCTAGGCGATATAAATGGAAGGTCAAGCCAAAACACCCCAGTCATCTTCAAAGTTCCCTAACCCAGAAACTATCGATGATTACATATTAGATACTCCTAAGAATTATATATTCCTAGTCCTTGATTGTTATTCATACATCTCAGGTGAAAATGTGACTGGTGAGATACTTATAAATATAGTAAAAAGTCTACCAAATGCATCACTAAAATTCATAGCAAGAGGTATTGAAGCTGTTCATGTTTTTGATAAAACCTTAAAAACAAATATACTAGTAGAAGATCGTGCTGAGATATTTAACGTAGAAGAAATATGCCGAAATTGGGATGATGAACTTCAACCAGGGCATTATGTTTTTCCTTTTAATTTCAAAATACCACAATATGCACCTTCTACTTTTTATTATTCTGGAGAAGATGATTTAGGGTATTATGTTAAAGCTGAAGTTTTTTATCACATTTCTGCAAAGATTTTTACTGAAAATAAAGATATAGGAATAGTTCATTCTCGCATAGTTACAATAAAAAATCGTGATAGTTTGAATAAACCTATGTCATTGATTGAAAAATCTGTTGTTGTCCCTGGCTGCTGCTTTAAAAACAGAGGAACTACAGGTCTGAAACTGTATTTAAATAATAAAGACCATTGTTCAGTAGATGGAGAAGTAAAATTTAACCTTGACCCCGATAATTCATGGTGCACTGTTCCTATAAACCATGTCACAGCTTTAGTAGTTTTAGATGTTACAGTAACAACACACAAAGGAGATTTTAAAAGTAGAAGAATTCTATCAAAAACAGAAAGAGCAGCTTGGATTAATGCTTATTCTAATAGGGTTTATGAAAAAGATTTTGATTATACTGTGGATTTAAAAGTATCAAGTGAAGAGTTAAATCCTTCTAGTAACTCAACACCTTTGATTAATTGCCAATATTATGTTGAAATGCAATTATATTATGATGTGATTTTTAATAAAAACCCTGCTGTGATTAGAATGAATTTTCATGTAAACCCTGGGATTAATTATAGAAAAGAAGAGGCTAAATTGCCAATAGATTGGAATCCAGTTGAGGCCCCTATAAGCAGTTTTATAGTTGAAACTAAGAGCATTTTATATATAGAAAAAGAAAGAAGAGATAGTTGTTTATATAATCAACAGTTAATATAATTTTTATACCTAATACAAGTTAAAATATTTTTAAATTTATAATATAAATGGTATGAGGTATTTAGGAACTTGACTATGCTAGATACTTTATAGGGTGTATCATAATGATTATTGGGATATTGTTTCCTATGGTTTATTTAAGTTTCATCAACTCGAAAGCTTTGAAATTTTCATAGATTTGATAATTAATTTAGGTATGATAAGTAAGTTTTTGTATATAATTGATATTATAGCTTTATCTTGGATGATAGGGAAATTTAAAGCAGAGTCGCTACCAGGTGTAAATTTAAGCACCCTTGCAATGCAAGAAAATAGGAGAGCTACAAACAATTGGAGATTTAAGTATGATAATTCTTTAGAAAAATCCTTGCAAGGGATAAAAGAAACTAATTTACGAGTTAAGCTTGACTCAAAAGAAATTGATAGGATGATGATACAATTGGAACGAATATCGAAAAATACTGCTTATGGTATATCTTCTATAGAGCTTTATGATCAAAGTACTCTTGAAGTTTGTCTTTTAGCAAATGAGTTTCAACATATCATTGTAAAAACTCTTGAGATGTCAACTCCACTAAATATTTTACTAGAAGACCTAAACGGTAAAGTTGAAATTTATGCATCTAAAAAAATAAAAAATCCATCAAAAAGTATAAACGATTTCTTAGTCACAACAAATTATTTAAAAATTTCAGATGCATCATATAGATTTTCTACAGAATGTGCTTATATGAATTTTTATGCTGTAACTAATTCACATTTTATAATAAGAGTCTGGTTTGGACATTCTTGGCCGAAAACAAAAGTTATTAAACATAGCCGGGATTTTTCTAAAAGCGAAATTTCTGTAGATAAAACTGATTTGCTACCTTTAGAGCCTTTGAATATATCTAAAAGTACAAAGAATTTTGTAAAGCTCAATAAATTAGATGCTAGTAAAAAGTTGTGTTATCCTATAAAATTCAATCATGAAGACAAAGTTACACAAGTAAAAAACAAAAGGGAAGCTATATTTAACAAAACAATTTCTGAAAAGTTCTACAAAGCTAATAAAAAAGAAATCGAACACTATGCAAAAAAAACTTTCAGCCAAATTACTGAAACCATTCATCGGAAAACTTATTTCGAAAAACAATGGATTTCCATGCTTTATGTTGCAATATTCAGTACCCAACTAAAAACCAAGTTTGTTGAGAGAAAAAAAAAGTCTGAAAATTTTGTCATTTTTACTTCTTCTGTATATTTTCTCCAAAGAAGCCTTATCTACTTTTTTTACAGAAACACAAACATCCGTATTTCAATCCGAAGGGCAAAAAACCATTTAAAACTTTATCATCATTTTTTCCATAAACTTACAATATCATCATTACACAAACCAATAATTTCTCTTATAAAAATTAAAGCTCATCAAATATCTATGGTGTCAAAATTCGACATTTTTACTAAAAAAATTAAAAAAATCCAAAAAATCTGGTTAAATTACAGACTAAATGAAGATTTTAAATTACAAGAATTACTAAATATATTTGAAGCTGCGATACAAAAGAAAATCAGATATTACGGAAGACTTAAGAAAAAAAAAAATGAAAAAATATCAAATGCGCTTAAAGAATTCCCACAAGAATTACTTAAGGATATAGCAAAAAATCATCTGTTTAAATGTAAAGTTTTATTTATAAATAATTTACAGAAGTATGCGAAAAAAATAATACCTAAGATATCAATGAAAGAAAGAATTGAGTTGATAAGACATAAAAAATTTATATTAGTATCCCCTCCACCTGAATATATATACATGTTAACAATTACTGAAGCTGTGAAAATTTTAGAACCTTATATACATGCATCAGGTTAAAATTATATGAAATTATAAGATAAATTTTGATTATTATAAAAATCATTAATGAAAATATTAATAGTTTAAGAAATTGTGTATATAAAATGACTGTATTCAATGTAAAAATTTTATAAAATTTCTTTTATAAACTTAATGAATAATATATAACTCAATGCTGTAAATCAGAAAGAGAAATACTTTTCATACTTCCTAATATCTCTGCAAACTGTCTTAATTTCTGCTGTTTACTCCCTTTACTACTTTCCATAATTTTCTGAGCAGATTCTACCAACTGCTCAACAGCTTCAATCAATTCCGCCTTATCTTTTTTCAGAATATTTATATCTCGTTCTTTCATCATCACTATCTTCTCAAGATTCTCAGCTTTCTTAACATGTTCAGCTAGTTTATCAAAAGTTTCTAAATTCTGTTGGACCTGGATTTTCAGTTGTTTATTTTGTTCAATTAAATCTTGCATATTTTTTTGTTCGAGTATCCCAAAACTAGATACATCAGTTAATCTTCCTTTTCTTTCTGAATCTAATTGTCTTTCTGATTCTAATAAAGCTTTTTTCAATATCGAAATTTCTTCATTAGGTTTTTTTAATTGTTCCTTTAAATAATCTGTTTCTTTTTTCTGATTAACAAGTTCTTGACATAAGTCTTTTAATTGATTAAAAGTGTTTTCTAATGTTGATTGGAAAGTTGATATCTGGCTTTTATACTCACCTAAAGTTCTATTTAAAGTAAAAACTTCATTTTGAGATTGTCGTAATTTTTGTTTAAGAATCCCACTATTATCATCAGTATTTGGGTTTTCTAAGCAGTCTTCTTCATTAAGAATCTTGACAAATTTCAAAAGATCTTCTGCTGTTGGTTTGCGTTTTGCTATTTTTGAACCTTTTTTAATGACTTCTACTACAAGGTCCATTGTTATATGATCAGGAAGTCCATCATTACTTTTACCTGTTAGAGCTAGTTCAATAATACTTTGGGCACTTTTTCTTACACTATCAGAAAGAAGTGTTTTACGACGTAGAAACTCATTTGAATCTGATGGATTATAAATAGGATTTGTGCTTTCATCTAGTTTTATAGGTTCTTGATTTTTATGTATTGAAAAAATTTTACTTGATGTAATCTGTTCTAGTCTACGTTTGATTTCTTGAGGGTCTGAATTTAGTGAAGCAAATGATGATTGTGCGCTGAGGTTAAATGACACTAAGGAACGATCTGGAGTTTCGATTTCTTTCCATGATGCACCTCTTAAGGACTCATTGCTACCTTTGATTTCTTCATAACTTAGTGGTTCGAATGTTTTACTCTCTGTTAGGGACTTGTTAAAAGGAAATAATGATGACATTTATATGGCGCTTTTCTGACTGTTGCAAGTATTTAAATTTTAATCATGATTTTAGGTTAGGATTATGGGTTTTAATGACTTTTATGGAATTTAATAAGACGATTTAAGTTTATAAATTACAGTTAATAACTTCGTGGTTTTTCAAAATTTCGGCTTGCAGTTCATTGTGGGTTTTTTTCTTTCTAACAATAATTTTTTCAAGTCTCGAGATCATACTTTTTAAATTCTGTGTAAATAATACCTTAATCCTTTCATGAGCCTTTTCTATATGTGTGTGATCTATAGGAAAATTGAGTAGCTTAGATTCACTAAGACTGAATTTAAGATCTTTTCTTGTTTCTTCACTTCTTTTTCTACTGCTTGATCTCTTAGCTTCTTTTTCTATTCTTTGATTTTTAGTGATTTTATCTTTACAGTTTTGGCAATTTTGGCAAATTTCCCCTTTTTTCATATCATAATTTATCTTCAATTCCTGCATCATCTGTTCAATATCATTAGCCCTTTCTTCAGCAAATTCAATTTTCTTAGAAATCTCCCTAGCCATATCATTTATTATATTCATCCGATTTTTAATAAAACTTGATATATCTTTAGCAGCTAATAATTCATCAGGACTAAAACTAGATAATACACTTGTTTTTTCTATAAGTTGCTGTTTAAGAAATTCAATATTAATCTTCAATTCATTTTCACTAGACTTTTTATCATTTCTCTCATGTTTAGAAGCATTAGTAATCTGGTCAAATGCTATTTTAAGTTTCTGTAATATAAACTCATTATTCGCAATACTCACAGATTCTTTATTAACTTTTTTCCTCAATTCATCTAATTTAAGCTTATAAATTTTACATTCTTTCCCTGTTTCAAGCATTTTTCTTTGCATTGATTTTTTCCTTTCAGCAAGTTCATTTATATCCACACCTTCTAATCTATTTACCTCCAAATTTGCATCAAAATTTTTAGAGCATAATTCAATATGTGCATTACTTAATTGTGAATTCTCCTTTCTTTTCTTAGCAATTTTTTCTTCAAGTTGAGTAAGTTTTTCTTTTTCCATATTCATCATAGCAAAGATAATTTCAAGTTTATCTTTATTTCTATTCGTCTCAGCGTTTTCAGCCAAAACATTCTCTCTGATTTCTTCTAAACTTTTCTTCCCTTTTTTTCTAGCATATTTACCTTCAAATTCCCCTTCACTTTCCCCAGAATCCGTAGCTTCAGTTGTATAGTCTTTTTTATATTCAATTTCCTTTGTTGTAAAATTATTTAAAACTTCTGGTTTTTCAAAATGTTGGACAATAGTTGGTCTAATTGGTTCAATAGATTTAAGCCAAGCATGATGTTTGATTTCATAAATATTTGGCCTACGTTCATAATCTTTAGTAAGCATTAAACCAATTAAATCAGCAGATAAAGGTGACAACCATTGTGGAAACCTAATCATATCTTGAACAATCATTCTACTCATTTCTTCCCTTTCCGAGTTTTTAAAAGGTGTAGTCCCAACTAGCATTTCATATAATAATACTCCAAGACACCATATATCCGCACTAATATCATGACCAATATTCCCAATAATCTCAGGGGGCATATATTCTGAAGTCCCACAAAATGTTTTCCTTGTTCGACCTTGTCGTTCACAATAATTCGCCCAACCAAAATCTATAAGTTTTATTCTACCTTCTCGATCTAATAATATATTTTCAGGTTTAATATCCCTATGAACTATTGGAGGATTTTGTGAATGAAGATATTCAACTGCTAATACAACTTCTCTAAAATATTGTGCTGCTGTTGTTTCTAATAAGTTTTTTTCTCTATATAATTTATGGAAAAGTGTACCCCCTTCGATTAATTCCATGATTAAATAAAAGTATTTGTCATCTTCGAAATGAGTCAGGAGCTTTATTATATGAGGATGGGAGAGTTTATAGAGGATATTGACTTCACGTGAGAATTGTTGAAGAATACTTACAACTTTGGATTTAGGGACTTGTTTAAGGGCGAATAAAGCACTGGTTTTTTTGTGCTTTACTTTCCAGACCTGGCCATAGGCCCCATCACCAATTTTACGTAAAAATTCGAAATCTATGCGTTTGTAGGATTTTCCTGGGTTTTTCCGTGCGTCCGGAGGGTCTTGAAGCAGCTTGTTTTGCAGCCTGCTTGTCATTTTTTAGTATTATATCGGAAAATCACTATTGAAATGAAAGTGTTCTTTTAATAATCTGAAATATTTAGTGGAAGTTAGTTTAAATTGGATTATTGGAGAATAGGATTTTATGGATGATAATTGTCGTTTGGTACTATGGTAATGGAAATAAAGTTCAAAGAGGAAAGGATTTTAGAAGGATGAAAAGGTTAAGGAAAGAGAAAAAAATGCTGTTAATGGTTAAAAAGGTATTAGTTTGTGTTTATGATGAATGCTAAAAGGTGGAAGAAAAAGAAGGAATTAGGATTGATATGAGTAATGAAGTTGATGGGTATTGTTTATAGTAAAATAATTGGAAAATAGCTGAGGTTTTGTAGGAAATAGCCTGAATGTTATTAGGGTAAAAAATATTTGAAGACTGTTTGGTTATAAGATTATTTTGCTTATTGATTTTTGTTATGGGGTTAGAATTTTTATTTTATTATGTATAAGTTTATATGTAAATAGTAATTATATGATAGATATTATAGTAAATCTTAAATGAAGGATTGATTCTAAAAATTTGAAAAAAAAAATCCTTTCTTTGAATAACTTTTACATATAAACTGGTTATAAAATATAAANTTTACATATAAACTGATTATAAAATATAAATAGCCTTAGCCATGATTATAATAAAAATAGTTAGATATTATATTTAAGTTTATGTCATATTAATTCTAGGATAAATGTAGTCTTTCGATAGGAATATTTTAACTTGAGTTTTTTCATAATTTCTTGTAAATCATATCTACCAAGTTTATTATATTTAGTATTTTTATACTTTAAGACTTAGGCTTTATTTCAGCAATAACTCTAAAATAATTTATGTTATTATACTTTTTTATAGTATTTCATCATTCTTTAAATATAAATTCGATTAGGATATGACAAATAATTTCTTACGATACGGTAAATTTTATATTAACTTTATAATATTTTTAGGTATCATATATGAATCTATTTATAATTTCAATCCTTTTGATAATATATACAGATTTATTTCTTTAGTTTTAGGGATTTTGTACTTATGAGGTATTAAATTCTTACAATGACGAAATCAGTGAAGAGAAGGAATTAGCTTATTATATATAAAAGGTTAATAGTCAAATATGAAAATTAATAAAGATAGGCAAAGGTGCATCTATCATATTCTTAAGTCTTTTACCCAATAATTATTCATTGTCTTCTTCTAATAGTTTTTTTACAAATAGTTCTTAGTCATTTGCATCAGTTGGAAAGTATATTAAAAATCGCCTGCCCCGATAAAAGGTAGTAAAAATAATTTTGTTGATTTTTTTTACAGGTCAGCATGATATTATTTAATCAATCAAGCAAATAGGCTATCAAAAAGCTAATTTTTTATATTGCATTCACTGAAAGCTAAAGATGACCATGGAGTAAATTTGAATAATTATGGTTGTTTTTGCATTCTTATATCTATCTTTTATCAGCGTTCACAGTGTAAAGCATTTCTCAAGTATTGACATTCCATTAAATGGAATACCCCCAGAACCAAGAACAAGTTCATCTTTGGCTGTTGACTTTTCAAGAGACATAATTTATTTGTTTGGAGGTAAAGGCAGATGTGGTTATTTAAATGATTTATGGATTTTCACTATAGAAACTTCTATTTGGAGTCTTATTTACGCTCAAAGTTATATCCCAAAG
>MPUH01000586.1:0-44455 GCA_001970955.1 Stentor coeruleus
CATCCTGGAAAAGTTTTAAATGATTGTGTAAATTTGTCTATCAAACTTGTTGAACTTGGTCTTATTCATTGTGATTTTAATCAATTTAATTTACTTGTCACTGATGATGAAGATGTTTTTGTTATTGATTTCCCACAGATGGTTAGTGTAGATCATTTTAATGGTGAAGAATTGTATTTGAAAGATATTGAGTGTTTGAATGAGTTTTACAGATGGTTAGTGTAGATCATTTTAATGGTGAAGAATTGTATTTGAAAGATATTGAGTGTTTGAATGAGTTTTTTGGCAATAGGTTTGGGGTTTATTGTGAGAATATACCGAAGCTTAAAGAGTTGAAGGTTTTGAGACATGTTGATGTCGAGATTAAAGCTAGTGGGTATTTGAGGGAAAATCTTAAGGATCATGAAATTGAAGAATTAGATCAAGTGATTGAAAGTGCTAAGCAGGATGATGAGGAAAGGAACTCTGAAGGTAGTGATGTTGATGAAGAGGAACATGAAGAAAATGAAGAGAAAATTGAAGAAACTAAAGAGATAGTTGGTATTGTGGATGAAGGAATAGAAGAAAAAATACCACTTCAAGACCAGGTAGAGTCTGAAAACTCAAGCGACGAAAATTCGAGTGATGAAGTTGGTTCACAAGATGAAGATCTTAAAGAAAACACTAAAACCATTGACCCAGCCAAAGCAAAAACCAAACCCAAAACAGAAAACGCTTCTGATTTAAAGCAGAAAATCAGCAACAAACTTAAAAGAAATCGGCAAAAACGAGAAAAAGTTCGCACAAACAGAAACAAAGCCAAAGGGCAAATGTCGTTGAATTTCTAACTAATCATTACTAAATAACCTTTAGTATAAATAGATTAATAAAGTGGAAATTATAATAAATATAACACTTTATCTGGATTATTTTCAAATCTGAAAACCTAAAGATCTTAGTGAAACCTACAACAAATTCATTATAATTTAATTTTTTTATTTCAGCATTTGGTTAATGATAAGCATTATTTTATAAGAAAATCTATGAATAAGTATTAAGGTTGAATCAATACTTATCAGATTTAAGGGTAGTTTGAGGAAGTTAGGTTTTTTATATGTTTTTACATGATTCATAATGAAAAGATAGAAAATCTGTACTAAGAGTATATTCGCTTACATTATTTGTGTTTAAGAGGCAAAAAATAATGGAATAAGTTTCGGAAACAAGAAAAAGGAAAACTTTTTAGGACTAATAAGAAGAATCTAGCTTTTTTTATATGAAGAAATTCATTATTAGGTTTATTATCATATACTTTATACACCCTCAATGATAAAATAGATTAATTCCTATCATTACACATATAAAACATTCCATATATCCTTTTCTCTTAAACCATTTCAAATGTATAGCCAAATGCTTAGGAGGCCAAATTAATTATTAAAAGCAATATAAACTTTACTCTAAAAATATTCCAAATGCATAGCCAAATGCTTAGGAGGCCAAATTAATTATTAAAAGCAATAATAACTATACCTTGAAATAATACATCATTTAAACTAATTCTAAGATTTATCAATTCTATATCTAATAACTAAAACTTTCACTAAACATCCGTCTTTTCTATAAATATCGATATATAGCAAATCCATATTCTCCAAATCTTATATTCTAAAATCTAAAAACCCTATATCAAAATATACTAATAAACATCATAATAACTATTCAAGAAAATTTGATATTAACCCATTCCATCAATAACAAAAGTGTAATTATTTTTTATAAAATGGAAGGAAATTTGAAAGCAGACAGTGCTGTGGAAGAAGTCAAAAAAGCCTTTGAAGAATCAAGCATAAAAATGGTCTGTAGAATATGCTACGACATCGAAAGAGAAAACAATAAACTCTTACACCCATGTCGATGTATGGGATCAGTAATGTATGTTCACGAAGAATGCTTAAAAACTTGGCTTCTTTCCACAAACCAAGATCTCAACAACCGAGCTTGTGAGCTTTGTCACACAACTTTTACAATGGAATACAAAATAACAACATACTTTTCCTTCAAAGAAATATGTGATGAGACAATTGGTACATGCATGTTTATCCCTATTCTCCTTGCAATATTAGGTTTAATTATCGTTATTATATATTTCCTCTCAGTAAAATACAAAAAAAGTGATACAAAAACTGATGATCGGATATATTCATTAGCTTTAATAGCTGGATGTTCTTTAGCAGCGTTAATAATCATTTTGATATTGATTTATATTGTAAAAAATACTTTTATCAAAAGTAGGATGGAAGATTGGAAAATTATGGACTTTGTTTTAGAAAATATTCTTGAAAAACCTGAAGATATGCGTGAAAGGACTCTTTTGACACAAGGACTTGATAATAATGGGAATAGTAATGTTTTGATTATTCAGAAAAATGTTAAGATTAATGGCAAAAAAATCAAAGCTCCAAAAGTAGCCCCATTGAATTTGGAACCGGTTTATGAAGGGAAGAAGATGATTGGGTATAAAAGTGAAATGAGAGACCCAGTGACAATGAGTTGCTTTATTAGAAACCCGAGTCCTGGGAATTTTAGCAAGGTTTACCCTTTGAATACTGAGAAACAAAATGCGACATTGTAAGTGTATAGGGAAAGGTATTATATTAACTTTAAAAGGGGATTTTTTTTAATGATTTTAAGTTATGGAAGATGATATTTTTATATGTATTGATGTTTATATAGAATCAATGTTACTAATATTTAAAAACTATAAATTTTATAGTTAGTCTAAAAATACACTAGAAATACTTAGATAATATTTAAAGATATTACATTATATATTAAACTGATTCTCACAATTGATATCTAAAAGTATCATCCTATCATTTGTTGGAAGTTTCATTAGAAGTTCATGAACTTTTTCTTCAAAGTCCAAAAGACTAAGCTCTAAATCCTTTATAGTAATTTCTTCTAATATCGGCTTTAATATTTTCATAATCAAAGGGTCAGTTTTATATTTAATTACATCATCATAATTTATAACCCCTTTTTTATTACAATCAATCGTATTGAATATCTTTTTTATCCTTAGAAATTTGATTCTATTAAGAATAATCTGTGTGTTTTCTTCTGAAAATAATTTCTGAGGTTTTATAGGTATTTTATCATTTATACTACTTTTCCTTTCATTAAATCGACTAGACATTGATGATGCTGTAGATAAACGTGAAGTATTAAGTTTATCTTTAAGTATATTATTTGAATATAAATTTGTAGGTCCAAATTGTCTAATGCTATATAATGATTACAGTCTATTGTTTTGGTTTTTAAGTCTTGGTTTTATACTTTGACTTTTATTTATAATTTGTATAGTCTGAGATTTATTAGAAGCTTTTGGACTATGACCAGATATGATTTGGCTTTCCCGTTCTATACTTTTAGCTCTAGTTGGGCTATATCTTGTTGAATTTTTAAAACTAGTGATTACAGAGCGGCCTCGTGATGGTAGTTCTTTTTTGATAAAGTGCCCTTTTTTTATAAACCTAGCTTTTTGTACTGTTACAATAAGCTCATCTGAGTTCTCAAGGACTTTTGATGAGATTTCAAGATTCTCTTTTTCGGCCATATATATAAGAAAATATACATATTTTAAATTCTCATATGAAGAAAAAATATTTAGAACTGTTTCTTAAGATAAACGTTTTAAGGCATATTTAAGACGATCAGTATAAACTTCAGCATGTTTTTGCTTAAACACCAAGCTTGGACGTATTAGAATAGACTTATCCCCACGTAAACCAACATATACTCCTAAACTTAGGAGCTCTTTGGCTAATTTTTCAGCTACAGCTTCAGTTGGTAAATCATAAGCCATGAAAGTTCCAAGGCCTCTGATATTAGAAATACAATACTTTTTACTTAGGTCAAATAATTTCCCTTTTAGATAACTTCCTGTATGGTCAGCATTTCTTATAAGTCGGTCAATTTGAATTATTCGCTAGATAGTTTGGAAGTTTAAAAGCCGGATATGGTCAGTGTTGTATTTAGAATAAAAGTCTTCAGAATCTTCAATTGTGATATGCGACTTGTGGAAGAAACCAGAAACCTGCATTTTTTTAGCAAATGTTACGATGTCTGGGTCTGCGCGTGGACCCCAGTGCTCATGGGCCCAAAACTTCCCAGTTGGGCCAACTCCTGTCTGTATCTCATCAACAATAAACAAAGCTCCATATTTTTTAGATAAGTCCTGAACACCCAAAAAGAAATTAGGTGAAGCAATTTTATCACCACCTTCAGCTAATATCGGTTCAATAATTGTTGCAGCCACATTTTTAGTTTTTAACATTTCTTCTAATTGTCCCAAACATTCTTTTTCTACTTTTTGATTATAAGCTTCATTCTCAGCATATGGATATTTAATCTCAGGGAATGGTGCCTCTCTCCATTTAAAAGCTGGTATAGCAACTTTATGTAATCCTTTACTTCTAGTTGCTGTTAAAGTTTCAAAAAGTCTTCCATGAAAAGCTTTATCAAAAGATATAATTTCAGGGTCTGTAGAATTAGGATTGTTTTTTTAAAGTGTCCAAAAGCTAGTTTAAATGCTAGTTCATTAGCACTAGTCCCACAGCCACAGGTAAGGAAGACTTCATCAGTACTTTTAGGGGCGATGGGCATTAAAGTATTTTTTACAAGTTTTGGAAGGTTTTTATCAGGAAGGTTACTTGTTGGTCTTTGAAGGACGTACTTGTAATGATCATTAGATTTTAAAGCCTAGATAAAAAATACATAAACAAAATCAGGATGATTGTACCCTAATGGTAAAGATGCTATATGACAATAAGTATCTAAAATATAGTTTCCATCTGTATCTACTAAATAATTGCCTATAGATTTCTCTAGATTCATAAAAAGTTTTACCTATGTTAATATTACAGTTTGATAGTCTTGGCTAAACTTCTTTGTTAAGGCAAATAAAGCCTGAGCTTTAGGACCTGGAATTTGGGTCCTTAGAATTGGTTCAAGTGGCTCTTCAGTTAGAACTGGGCTATATGGAATAGCCAAATTATAAAGTCTTCTAAAACCTTTCATTATATCCATTAACCTTAAGACCTGAACTATATTAACTTCCTACTCCATTTGCTATAATTATTGAAAAAAACTCCTCCAAACTGATCCCTGCGTTATTTACACAATTGGCTTCTTTAAAAATCTCTTCATAAAAATCCAAGTTTTTTTTATTCGGGTTTTCGAACAGCCTCTGCAAATCCTCTGGCAAAATTTTCCCTTTCCCATGCTTATCAAAAATGTTAAAAATTTGAATAATCTTTTCCTGTTTAAAAAACATTGAATTCTGTAAAAATCCAGCTATAAACTCTGTATATTCAATTTTACCATTATTATTTAAATCCATAGCAAAGACGAATTCCTTCAAATAATCAGGGTTTTCATTATAAAATTGTAATTCAAGTCTTTCTTGAAGTGTTGTAATAGATAAGCTTCCAGTAAAATCTTGATCTAAACATAAAAAAGCATCTCTTACTTGTGAGTAAGATTCTTCATTAATATGACTTGCTATACAAAATAAAAACACCCTACGTAAAAAGTTGGATTTAGTAAAGATTACAACTTCTGGGGTAGATAATGGGAATGGGATTGAAGGGGTTAAATTTTGTAACCAAGAATGTTCAAGAATTTGAGAAGATGTGAATCTTAGATCTGTATTTACAATAAGCATATTACGAATAAGGTCTTTAGCTCGATTACTTACTTGATGCCATTGATGCCCTCTAAAACTGAAATTCCCTATAAGAATTTTTTTAAAGATTTCTGTATCACTTTCAGCATAAAAAGGAGGATATCCACATAGCATTATATATAAAACAACCCCAGCACTCCATATATCAGTAGAAATATTATAATGGCCTTTAAGTATTTCAGGGCTCATATAAAAAGGCTATTTATAAATTACAGTCCCTGCACGTGTTGACATAGTTTCATTAGTTTTTAAAGCTTTTGCAATACCGAAATCGATAAGCTTTAAAGTTTTCATATCAGAGAACATCAGATTTTCAGGTTTTAAGTCTCTGTGGACTATATTTTTATTATGCAAATAGTTTATAGCTAGCATTATTTGCCTAAAAAACATTGCCGCTTCTGCTTCTTGTATGGTTTTATTGTTTAGGATATAATCAAAAAGTTCCCCGCCTTTGCAATGTTCCATAATGAGGTATAAGTTTTCATGATCTTCGATTATCTCGAAGATTTTGATTATGTGTGGGTGATCACAAGAGATTAGGGTTGATACTTCATTTTTCAGACGTTCTGGATGCTTTATTGATGATTTTGGGATGTGCTTTATTGCTCGAATATCGTTAGTTTCCTTGTGTTTAGATAAAAATACTGTACCTACAGCTCCTTCACCGAGTTTGGCTTGCTTTAAGTACTTATCTTCTAGGTTTTCTGCTGAATATGTTACAAAATTACCCCTAGCTATGGAAAGAGCCATTTTTTATATTATTGACTATGATGGTTAAATACTTTGAAAACTTGTAATAATTTTATTGGAAATAATCTAAACAGATTCAAAGTTCTTGAAATTTATATATCTTTTATTGGAATATGTGATAAAATTATAAGAATATATAAGAGTTTATTGTATTTATAATACTGGGTTGTAAGGGAAAATATATTTTATCAAATAAAATGCATGATGAGTGACTGGAATATTTATGAAAATATCATAAAAAATCATTTATACTATTAAAAAAATAGCTGAATTACTTAATCCTGCTAAAAAATCCAATCTTTTCCTATTCAAATCTCTGGATAAATCCTCCAAACCATTTTTTGATAAAATTATCATCAAAAATTATCCAAACAAATTTACTGAACTAGATTCTCAAAACACCGAGCTCAATCATTTGTAAGCTAAACTGAAAAAGGTATAGCTAATACTCCATCTTTAGTAAACAAAATAATTAATGAAAAAATCTAAAATTTCAAGTCTTAAAGCGTTAAAAGCTATGAAAATCATCTGAAAACTCTTAAAATTTTTTACAAGCAACCCAGTCTTTAAAGATTATGCAAAACTCATATGAATATAAAGAAGAGGTCATAAAAAAAGCTATAAGGATTATAAAAGGAAACTTGAGAATTTGAACAAAGAGAAAAAGAGGTTTTCAAAATGAAAGTGAAAACTTTTGAGCCTCAAAAAATATCAAAGACTATGAAAAGGGGCTTTTAAGAAAAAAAAAGTATATAAAAGCATCAAAAGGGAAAAAATTATTGAAAACACAATTGATTTGCCTATTTTTATCAAAATTAGACAAGATAAAAAAATCTCAGTAAAAATAAAGAACTTGAGTATCTACATAATAAAAAACTTTTTTTAAATCCTAAACATGAAGACAACCTAAGAATTATCTTCAAAAAAAAAAACTATGATTTATAATATAAATAAGTAAAAAAATGCTTTTTTATCTTAATAAACCTATTGTGAAGGCTCAGGCATTTCGCTTAACATGAATTCATCATCAGAAGATACAGAAAGGACAAATGGGCCTTTCATTCCACTTTCATATGTTGTGGGCATAATAATATACCCTTGTTCCTTTGGGTTATCTTCTTCAAGTATTTCTTCAATTTCATTCAAAGGCATAAATTCAGGTTTTCTAAGCCAAGAATCTACTGATGGTTTCCCTATCGCAGCATCAAAAATATAAATTCCCATCATGCACCCAACTGTGTTTCTTGCAATTTTACTACTCCAAAGACGTTCAGGTCTACTAATTGTAATTTTAGCACGGACATTATCAGTTGGGGCAAATTTTAGGATATATTTTGGGTTGTTGGCCCAAGTATTTTTTTCAAGTTGCCTTATAAAAGATGCGTCATATAAATGAGAACCTCCTGCATTGGTTTGTTTCCATTCACCAGAAATGACAATGTTTTTAGCATCATGAAGACGGTCTAAGGTTACTGGGTTATTACTATATATAGTCAAACTATATGAGCATTGTATTCCCTCTGTACTCAATGATGGGACAATCAAAAATGGTCCATGGTTCTGTTCTAGTTTCAAATACAAACACGAAATTTCTTCATGCTGATAATGGCTTTCTACAAACCACTCATTAGGCAAAATCNTCAATGATGGGACAATCAAAAATGGTCCATGGTTCTGTTCTAGTTTCAAATACAAACACGAAATCTCTTCATGCTGATAATGGCTTTCTACAAACCACTCATTAGGCAATATTTGCAGTTTTCTTTCCTTATCAAAAGTTTCTACCTCCTTCTCAGCAACCTGAGTACTAGTTTTTGTTTTCTTCATAGTCGCAGCCTGAGTTTTTTTATTACTTGCTTTTTTTGGTGCTTGACATACAACTAAACCTACAGTATGCCCTTTAGACTGTCTTATACGATTAGTTTTTCTTAATATAATCTTCAATAACGTCACAGCTGAAACATTTAAAAAGTATTGAGGATTTCTACACCATAAAGGATTGTCTTTACCATTTCTTAATACTCTTCGACCACCTGCAGTTGATTCATTCCATTCACCTTTTTCTATAGCTTCAAATGTTTCTGATAATTCCATCACTTGCACGGGATTCTGTGAAAAAATCCTCAGCCAAAACTGTCGACCTTTGTTTTTTTTAAGGGTCTCGCTTTCAAGTTTTTTCCCTTCAACTTCCAAGTTTGGGACTATTATAAAATGAGCCTCTTTTTTACCTTCTGGGAGCTCGAGGATTATATCTTTTGAAATTTCTCTTTGGGCTATACGTTGTATCCCTTCAGCAGCTGTTGCAATGATATCATCTTTATCTTTTTCCCAGATACGGTTTTTCTTATCATTTGTTTTTATAACTAAAAAGTTGCAAGGTAGATAAGGTAAACCTGATAGTTTTTGGTCAACTTGCATTAAAGATATGAAAATATGGGTTTTTTTCTTGATTGTAAGCCTGTATTGAGGGTTATTAAACCACTTGTCATCACTGTCCATTTTAATATGCTCAGCAACTTCTTCATCCCTATCAATTTGCATAGGTGGAGGTCCTCCAGCCGTTTTACCTTCCCACTTGCCATCAATAGAAAATTTCTGCCACTTATCAGGGAAAATCCTCCCAATAAAAAGCCTATTATAATGTTTAACCCAATCTTCAAAAGCCATCCACCAAGTTCCATCTTTTCCAAACTCATAATTAAGTTCATCTTTCAACCCTCTATGTTTATCCCATTCTTCATCCTCATCTCCAAAAGTCCCTTTCCATTCTCCTTCTCCCCAAGGGTTTCTAATTCTAATAAGCTTTAATCCTTTAATATCTCTAATATCCATAATCCCATAAGCATGATTATTCCAAATCCCATCTCCACCCATTTCTTCATTTTGTTCCCCTTCTTCACCTTTAACATTATTCGCACATCCAAGTAAAGACCCTTGCCTAAAATATCTCATCATCATCGACCATAACTCACCATTTTCAACCATTGGGGCAATTTTCACATCTCTTAAATTATATTTTTCACTAGCTTCACCAGTTAAATCAACCATCGCATCAGTCATTTTCCCACCATTTAGTCCTTCATATGTTTTATGAAGTTTTGCATAAGCTTTTTCAATCAGTGGTAGCCACATTTCATTAGGATCTTTACAATGACCATATATTGGTGATCCATATGCTGAGTTATAAGGAATTCTAGTATCTATAATAACTTGTTGCCAGTTACCGTTTTTGAAGAATTGACATGTGACAAAACCATAATCAAGCATATGTTCAGTATTTACGAATAATCTTTCAAGCAATTGAGGATTTGTGGCTAAACAACAAAGAGATCCAAGAAACCAACAGTCACCTAATGCACCTTGTTGAACATCTCCTGGGGAAATACCATTAGAAAATAGAACAGGATTATCTGCTATATCTTTTGGACGTACCCACTGTTCACAACCCATACCTTTATCATAATCTGGGATTATTGATGAGTCATTGTATAAGGATGGAGGACCTGGTGGGAAAGAATCATCTTCAAAAAGACATCGGTTTTCTTTACAGAATCTGATTATTTCATCTTCTTGTTGCTCGATTGAGATACGGTTACGCTCTTCTTCTGCGGTCATTGAATTCTCTTGGTCAGATTGGGCCTCGATAAGTCGGTCTTCATGCATTTTCCCTTCATCTTCGAGCATGTCATCTTCTTTTAGATCTTCAGTATGCCTTTCCCCGCTTGGGTGTTCGATGATCTCTGAACGGGGTTCAAAACTTGAATCTGCCATTTATTAGGAAAATGATAGTTTAGTTTGAATTTATATGAAAAATGGGCTTAAAAGATTTTGTATTGGGATGGGTGCTAGGAAAATGCTTTGTAGCAAAAATGAGGATATTGAAAATGAGTTTAGAGGGGAGGTTGTGAAGTATTATAGGATATCAATATGATATATTTGATATATGTTCATAATAAAATTATACCAAGTATCATGTCCAAACCGAAAATACCACAAATTTTTTTTTTGTAATCTGCATATTTCTTTATACATCTTCTTTAATTAAATAATTGGTATCATTAAATATACATTAGGTATTTTTCATATATGATATTATAATTTATGTCTAACCTATCATCCTAACTCATTATTAATTGAGATTATTGAAATATTTTTATTTTCAAGCGAATTACTATTTCTGCAATATGGCTTTATTAAATAGTTATTCAGTTTTCTCATAGACATATATTATGATACCTTTTAAAGTATTATAATAACTGTTTATAGTTAAGATGATAATTGTTAATACAAGAATCCAAAATTTGATATTTAAGCAAAATTATTATAAGAAATAAATCTATAGTATTATATTTTCTATTAATTGGTTTAATAATATCGCAGTTGTATTTACCCTGAAAATAACTGAAAATCAATAAGAGAATATATAATAAAATATACTATTATAGCATATAATAGCTTTTAAGCATAACTCATTTTTTCATTCACTTTTTACTAGCTTATATAATATGATTTCTATAAAAATCAATATTTACAGTATTATAAACAGCTAATTTTTGAAGTGTCTAAGTTTTAATTATAAAATTTGAACCGAAACCAGTCTAACTTATATAAAATCTCAGGACAAAAAAACTTTTATAATTATTCACAATTCAAAATATGATTTTCAAATATTAAATTTCACACACCCTCAAAATACTTAATAATCTTATTATTTCATACCTTTTCTACAATAATAAAAAATCCACTATCAAAAAATATTTCCTATCATATATAAATGCGTAAATGTAAATTTTGCGAAGGTAAAGCTGAGTTCAAATGCAATTGTTCTGAAGTTTTACTTTGTTCCAAACACACACGTAGTCACTCTTCAAAAACCCTACACAATCTCTTACCAATCACTAACACCTTAGACCCTGACAAAAAACAAGAACTCGAATCCAAAATCGAATCTCGTCTAGCATCCATAACCAAACTCCAACAAGAAATCTCTTCAATCTCAACCAAATGGATCGAAGATATCCAAAAATTCAACTCAAACCTTCAAGAAAAGTTAGAAAAAATCAAACATAAACATACTAATTTATTAGACTCAAACATATATTCTGATGAAGATTTCGAATATATCGAACAAATTTTCAAAACAAAATTCTATGCAAGACAAGTCAAAAGTTCAAAAGTTACAACATCGATAATAGATTATTATAAACAAGAACTTATTAAAGAACTTCCAGAAGATGCGACTACAGGGGATTTTTTTGAAGCAGAAAAGCTCCAAGTTGAAGAAATTGATGATTTTGTTATTGACGGGAATAACAATGTTATATGGGCAGTAGCTTTTACAAGTGATAATGAGTTTATAATTTTTGGTTGTGAGGATAAATCAATACAAATGTGGGGTGTACAGAGTAGAACTCAATTAGGGGTATTAAAAGGGCATATTGGTGAAGTTACAAGTTTAGCTTTGACATCAAATGATGAAGTTTTAATATCAGGATCTGGAATAGGGGATTGTACAATAAGACTATGGAAACTTCATGAACAGGAACAAATAAGCATATTAAGAGGTCATACAGATATAATATGGGGTATTTGTATTACACAAGATAATGAAAAAGCTATTTCAAGCTCACAAGATAAAACTATTCGTATATGGAACTTACATGATTTTAGTCAAGAAGGATTACTTCAAGGACATACTTCTCATGTCCTTTGTATTGCTTTAACTCATGATGATAAACTTTTAGTCTCAGGGTCTTATGATAAAACAGTACGTATATGGAATCTTCAAGAAAAATGGCAGGATAGCGTACTTCAAGGTCATAATTCTGCTGTTTTTTCTGTAGCAATTAGTAATGATAATAAATTTATTGCTACTGGAGCACTTGATAAACTTATTCGTGTTTGGAGTTTTGAAAACAAAAATATTTTGTTTGTTTTACAAGCACATTCAGCTACTGTACAAAGCTTAACTTTTGTTTTAGATGATAAGTTTTTAATCTCTGGTTCAGAAGATAAGACAATTAAAGTTTGGAATTTGGAGAAAAGGAAAACTGAAGTTAATTTGAATGGGCATACAAATGAAGTTACGAGTTTGGCTGTTAGTAAAAATTATTGTTTTGTTGTGTCTGGATCTTATGATTCAAGTGTTAGAGTGTGGAATATTCATAAGAGACTATTTCCTGAGATTAAGAATGGTTAATAATTTATGATATTGATAAGGATAATTGAAATATTTATTGTTAGTAGTTTTTNTGAGATTAAGAATGGTTAATAATTTATGATATTGATAAGGATAATTGAAATATTTATTGTTAGTAGTTTTTATGATTTTGTAGTGATTTTTTTATGTGTAAATTTTTATTTTGAAAATAAAATTACTATAGTTTATAGTAATAGATATGGAGCGATTTATTAATAGGATTTATAAATCAGATAACAACCTTCTTGTAGTGTAGAAAGACTAAATCATTATTTTTTTATTAAGCATTATTATCCCTTATAAAATTATTAGTTATAAAATTCTCATTTTTTATGTATCAAGATTTTTGATATTTATTAAATTTACAATGATATTATATTCATAGACTATCAGTAACGATTATTTTTTTAAATGATTTGCTATTTTATCTATAATACTTTATTTTTGAATGAAAAAATATTTATATGACCTATAAAGCATTAAAATATGATTTTTATTTTAGTTGTTACCAAAGGTTATATAATAAAATCACTGATAAAATTTACTTTAGTGTTAGAATTGAATTGTTTTCATGATTTCAATCAAATATATTTTAGATAAAATTATAAATTTACTCTCCATATTATATTATTTTAAGGTTTTTTACTATTACTCTTTGACTTCTTTCCAACATATTTTCTCTTTTGTGTCAATAAATATTATAAGATAATCTTAGAAATTTTAAATATTTTATAATACTGAGCAGCTTAATAAAATTAATATTTTATAAATTCTTTTGAAAAAAGTTTTTTTTTTTTTAAATTCGATGATTGTGTTTTTTTTTTTTATTCAACACAACAGCATCTATTTGTTATTTCATTTTATTTTTTTATTTAAATGCTTAAGGAAATCGAGATTGCCATGATATTTTAGCAAAAATTTTATCCTAACTTTTCTAAACTTTTATAAAAGAAATCTTAGATCAAGCTAGATTTCCTATAATTATTAAGCATATATAAAGTTGAAAGTATATCGAATATCTGAATTCTCCCTCTAAGTCAAAAAAAGTTATCACTCATTTTAAATCATAAATAAAATTCATTCCAAATAAGCCTATATAAAAGTATTTAATATAAACTAATATCATGATCAAAAGCCACCTAAGATAGAAATTCCATTGTATCACAACCTTAATATAAACTCATAGACCGAGATACATAAAATCAGTCTTAATATCCTTATCATAATTCGTCAATCATAAAATTATCTAAAACAAAAATTTATAGTCAAAAATTATATTTCCCAAGTCTCAGATGTATATATAAAAAAAAATTACCTTTGAAATTTTAAAATACATATCTATCCATAATATAACCATGCTAAAATAATTATAATCAAAATACATTTTAGATTGAGATAATAAATATGAGCCAGCCAAATTTCAATGAAGACTTAGACAAGCCTCTTATATCCAAAAGTGAGGATGATACTGATACTTTTGTCTCAAAATTAGATTATTGCACTTGCTTAAATAGACTAGTATATGAGTATAACAAACCTCATAATAGAGTAGATGACATCACTTTAACAGGGTTTCCAGATAATTGCGCTTACAATTATGCGGAATGTATGATTGTGTTACTCGCTGTGCTATGCATAGTCCCTTTTCTTTTCATTATTCCTTTTATTATCTTGATTGTATTCTTATTTGCTATCAGGAATAAATACCTTGAAATAAGGAAAATAGTTAAAAAACCTTGGAAAAATATGCTTGTTATAAAAGATGTTCCAATGGAATTTTATTTTATAACTTTTACTATGCAAAGTTTTAATCATAAGTATGGTGATGCTTTTGAAGGTAAAAATGATCCATTTTATGAAAGAGTTAAAAAAGAATTACTTGAACGGCCTATTGTTACTGTATGCAATCCAGACGTAAAAAAAGAATTCAAATTTAATTGCAAAATCTATAGTATTATTGTTTTCGGATCTATGGGACTTTTATTCGGAATAATATTTACTGGAATGGCTCTCTTATTTATTATGGCTAGTTATTATTAATACTAAACAGATTAGTATAATTTGTTATAAAATTTATCTGCAAAAGTTTAGTTTTCTAAGTGATTTATTAACAAAACTTCAACATTTTATATTTTTCCCTATAATATTTACGCAACATTGCTTATATTTCTTAATAAGCAAGCTAATAAACTAATTATACCCTAAAACATAATAAAATTATGGGAAAATAACAATATAATACATAAAAAAAATGAATTTCTATTAGCTAGCTTAAATCAAAAACCTTTTCTTTAAAAATTTTACTTATCTCTAACTATATTAAAATAAGTTTATACAATTTCCTATAAGTCCCCATAGAACTATATTTTCAAAGTTTTTTGTTCTATTTCATATATAAATGGAGCCTTACATACTCTTACCTATTCTCATACTGATTTTAGGTCAAATCCTTTCAAAACATCATACAACCTTTTTAGAAATCTGCATAATTTTTACCTCAGGAGTTGCGTACTTTGTCTACAAACGAACAGTGACTAAAATTATAATCCTTCCACCTAGTCCTATAGAAAAACATATAGACCAAATGGAATCAAAACCTCTATTCAGTTTAATCAACAAGAAAAAAAGTATAAAAATTGATGATGAACCTTTATGTCTACCAATTCGTATAAGCAACCCTAAAATCGACACATCTATTCAAATTTCTAGTTCAAATGCTCCGATTTATCATGAGAAAATGAGTCAAAACATGACTTTGAAACCTTTTTCAGAAGCATCTACAAAGGATTTGTCCAGTATTTTACCTGATTTGGCCTTGGAAATCAAGTCAGAAAAAGCTAAACGTAAAGAAAAATATGAAGCTCTCAGCAAGTCTTTTAAAAGCAATAATTCAGATGAAATTGTAATAAAATACACAAATGCTATTAACCATGTTTACGAAGGTGTGATGCGATACTTTGAACAATTATCTATTATTTCAGAGTCAGCAAAAATTCAAGCCCAGTCCAAAAGTTCATCATCAAATCGAATAGTAGTCGAGCCTGAGCTTGAAGACTATTGCAAAAAAATTGTTGAAAGGGTTGAGAACTTTAACAAAAAACTAAAAGAATCTGAAAGTTTCACTGGTGAAGCCCAACGAAACCTAAAAATGTTTGTCAGCCAAATTACTTCAGATACAAACGACGTCAGTGCTTTAAATTCTCGTGTCGATGCATCTTTAGAAAATTTACAAAGTCTTAATAAAGATGATCTTGAAAAAGCTCTTTACGTCTTATGTTTCAGAGTTGTCGATTTAGGTTCCCAAAACTCAGACGATGTTAAAATCGGCTGTAATTTCAGTTACAATTTTACAAAATACATAATGACTATAGCAAAATCATATCCAGCAATACATAATATATACTTTTATGCGCTTATTCGAATAAAATATTACTTTTACCCTATGATTGATAATAAAGATATTGAAAATATATATAAAAGAACACAACTTTTAGATATATGCCAAGATTCAAATGGAAGACTTAGTGATAATGAAAAGGATAGACTGAAAAAATCTATGGATACAGGAAGATCATATGGACATTTACTTGGATCACTTTTTGTATGTGAAGATAGTATGTTTAATGAAGGTGATGCTTGGAGATGGCTTGCTTTTGTTATAAATTTAAAAATTGATTATGTTGATAGAGTTCATATGCCTATGCTTTATGGATATTTAAAAGTTACTGGAGGGGCTTTGAAAAGAAGATATAGAGAACAGTTTGATAAACTTGTTAGGTTTTTGAAAGACCATTATGTTGAGTTTATTGAAAAAAAGTTTGGTAGTAATCCTTATCTTAAAGCTTATGTTACACAGCTTAGGCAGGTTATTACTGAATTGGTTTAAAGATTATTTTATAATAAGTATTAGATTAGAATTAGAAGAAGATTGGATTTTTTTTGAAGGATTTTTTGAGAAATTTAGATTTAAATTGTGTTGGGGAAACTGTTTATGTTGATTTTGGTAATAAATTAGTTTTGTAAATTTTGGTAGAGTTTTAGGCTAGATGATGGGTTTGAGAAGAAAAAAATGTGTTGTAATCATTTGTTTTAGTGAATATCAGAAATCTTTAATTCCTTCAAAGCGATTTTAAAAAATATCCTATCTTTCCACCTATGCAAGCCTAATCAAAACTTATTCCAAGTTTAAAAATCTATATCAAATCAACCTAACACCCTAACAATTCATCCTATTCTAAATTCAAGCTAATTTCCACTTTTTAACACTGAAAATTAAAAAAAATATTCTATCTCAAAATCATCTTCTAATATAAAACCCATAAATATTCCTACAATCACTTATACAAATTTTCAAGCATGGCTCATTACCATCTTGAAATCATACATCAAATTCTTATGAAACAAAAATCCTTTAAATAAACATTTTTTATATAAAATATCTTCATCATTTGATATAATAAAACCCACCTCATAATCAATCTTAAAAATACAAAAGTTTCATAATTAAGGTAATAATGGAACCAATCCAAAAGCCAAAAAGCCTATTAGCATGCCCAATCTGTTCAAAAATCTTATCTTCAAAGCAGAACCTAAAGCAGCATCTTAACATCCACACCGGGAACAAGCCTTACAAATGTACATTCGAAGGCTGTCAAATCTCATTCAAACACGCTAGCCAATTATCCAACCACAAAATCCTCCATCATTCAAACAGTATCACCCTACAACCTGATTTCAATGACTTCAGAGCTTTTATAAAACTTCTTATCTCCGCACTTCACGGTAAACAAGTCTATAATTTCACAATACCAAAAGGCCCTTTTACTGAAGATGATGTAAATCTCCCTAAAATATCAGAACCACAAGAAGGTGTTGAATTACCTAGTTTTGACGATATTGTAGACTTAAGTAATTAATAAATATTGTCTTGAATTGAAGATAAGACTCAAAATTTGAATCGGGCGAAAATAATGAATGATGTGAAATAGATTTTTGAGGATAAATGGAAGGGCATATTAGCAGTTCAGGGTATTCAAGTTTAGGATTAAAGAGTTCTAAGAGAAGATACATGCCGATATCGTCGTCGCAGTCTGATTTGAATACGAAAAAACGAGAGATTGATGGGAAAACTGTGAGAAAAGACCTGACTCCTGATATTTTGATTCAGTTTCAAACTGAGCCTGCACCTTTAAGAGATTATGAAGGGAATAGTATTGCTTTGATGGAGCAGAAACTTAAAGAAACTAAAGAAAAATATGAGTTTGATATAGAGAACATGCAAAACTATATAAATTTACTAAGGAAAAAGCTCAGTAATAACAAAAGTGCAGGTAGGTCGCCAGATGAACAATTGAAAAAAGAAAAGGAAAAAGCTTTGGTGTTTTATAAAGCGTTGAAAGCTAAGGAAAGGGAATGTTCTGAATTGCATAAAACCTCTTCGATTAACACTTTTCAGACAAAAATCCAGTTGTTAATGCTGGAAAAGGAAAAACTTGAGACGAAATTGTTTGAGGCGGAAAATGAGTTGAAGAAACTTAATAAAGAAATCAAATACAAAAACGAAACAATATCTTCTTACAAAGCCAAAGTTTCCCAAGCTGAATCCGACAACTGGAAAACTAAATACGACGATCTTTTCAATACCTACATCGAACTGCAAAATGACTTCAACGAAATCTCATCAGACAAATCCAAACTTGAACAAACCCTCAAAGACCAATCCAAAAAAATCGAATTCCTTCTAGAAAAAATAAAACTTTACGAAAGCCTTCAATTCAGCCCAAAAAAGCAAGTCAAAGGTTCCCAACAAAAATTCAAACCTAGTTCAATTGATGAATACCTAAATACAGAAAAGCTTTTAGAATCAGCCAAATCTGAATGTAAAATCCAAATCCACACTGTAGCAAAAGACATAAACGAAAAATTCTCCCAAATAACCCTTAAAGCTGAACAATTAGAAAATGAAGAAACCCGTTTGGTCCATTTACTAAAACTCATAAAAGACAAAATGATCTCATCAGGTTTGCCAAATTTCAATAAAATCTCAAAAGAACTCGACATCGCAAAACAAGAACTTGAAGAAGCCCTTAGAGAAAACTATGACTTACACGAAACATTAGAAGACCTAAATACAAAAAGTTTAGAAAAACAAGAAAAGCTCATGCAAGAAAATTCACGTTTAAAAGAACAGTTAAAAAAACACAAATAACCCTAAAATATGGTAAAATATAACTAAAAAAAAGCTTTAAAATCTAGTTTTCAATATAATAATATGGAAGAAAACCATTGGAAAACCTTCTCAATTATCTTTGGCGCTACTGGCTTTGTCCTAACTGTTTGGAGTATCCCAAGCTTTTGGGACTTAACCAAAACAGCTTTTACTCCTCATATAAAAGCTATTGAACTAATCTCAAACCCATCTAAATACAAAAACAAGTACATAACCTTAACTGGTGAAATTTCAGAACAACAAAGCTTCCCTGTAATAATAACCTAGGCCAAAACCATCCCAGATAAAAAAGTTGTCTTTTCCAGATACAAATCAAAATCCTTCGTTTTATCTTTAGGCAATACAAAATATTTCAGTAAAGAAGTTAATACTTGTAATTTCTTAATCAAAGGAGATAAACCTATAATTATTGAACCTAACTATCATACTATGATAAAAGGTAAACTTATAAAAACTACATATAAAAATATCGCCCTTTCTGATTCTTCATTTGTAGATGGTTTTCTTAGAATTATTGGTTATCCAATATGCGCTTTTTTTGGTTTACAAATTGAAATTGGTCGAGAAACTACTGAAAAAGCTATATCGGTCAATAGTATTGTTGCGGTTTCTGGTAGGGTTAAAGATATAGGGTCAGGGTTTACTATTGTCCCTGAGTTTTTAACTGGGTCTTTAAGTGAAACATTAAAAAGTCAATGTAGGAAATATGCTAATTATTTTTTGTTTCAAGCATTTTGTATTGGGATGAGTGTTTTTTGTTATAAGAAAGCTTTGAAAAGAAATGAGGAACTTAGTAAGGCTAGAGGGGAAATACAAGGTATTCAGGATTTGAAATGCCCTAATTGTCAGAAGAGATGTGAAATACTTAATAAACCTTGTATGCATATTTCTTTTTGCAGAGAATGTGCGGTTAATGCTAGGAACTGCGCGGTTTGTGATGGAGTTATTGAAGAAAAAATACCTTTGCATTTACTTGGAGGAGTTTGAGTAGAAATAATAGTTTTTTAATGATAGAGAAGTTTTTATTGAAAATTATTAGGAAAATTATGTGATAATTAAGATGAAGATTTAGTTTTTTTAATATGAAATTGTTTAGAAATTTTATGAAGATTTTTAGTATGTTTTAACTTTGAGGATTTGCTTTAATTGTAAAGAGTCTAAGTTAAAACCAAAAACTTGATTTGCGGTATCGGCGAAATATGCGATTCTTTTTTTTATTATAACTGATGAGGATACTGAATTGACTATATTCGCTTTACCATTTTTCTTCCATTTTCCCAGTTTACTTTTTTTAGCAGAGTAAATTTTTTTCCCTATCATGTACACTTTTTCTTCATCTTGGATTAAAACACTGATATTGTATGAGTCTATTTTATCAGACATTAAAGAATAAGAGTTACTTGATATAGAATAAGTCCCAATAAAACTCTTAGGTTGTCTTGAGCTCCCAGCAATTAAAAAAGTATTATTGTCAAGTAAAACACTAGTAGTATATGCAATCCCTACTGGCATATCAGATAAACTTACCCATTGGTTAAGTTTTATATCATAATAATCACTCGAGTTATAAAAAAACTCAACTTTATTAAAAAAATATCCTCCAAAAATATAAACTCTATCATTAAAATATGTTCCTTGTGCAGCAGTTCTTTTTATCCCATTAGCAAGCTTTTTATATTTATATGTAATAAGATCAATTTCATAAGCTTTATCAGAATAATCATTAAAACACCCACCATAAATAAAAAATTTATTACCAGGAATAAAACACATTGAACCCCCTATATCATTATTCATAAAACCTTCAATATTATGCAACTTATATGTTAAAGATAATGGAAAAAATTCAATAAGAGTACCACTACTATCTATAAAACATAAGTTTTTATCATAATCATAAAATTCTTGAATCATACTTTTTGGTATCAAATCAATATGAAAACATTTTTTTATTTGAACTTCAAGATTGTTTACTAATGATAAACATTGAAGAATATCAGTTTTTGTGTATTTGATTACAATTTTTTTCAAATCTTCGTATTGTAGGTTTTCTATATCATCAATATCAAAAAATTTTAATGGTAAAGTGTTGTTGTTTATAGTTTCTTGGATTTTTATATAGAAATTATGATAATTTGTTAGTGTTTTTAAGTAAAACGATGTTGTTGATTGGATTTGTTTTATAAGTTCTTCAGCATGCTTTAGTATTTTTTTTTTATGGTTTTTAATATCTTTTATACCTTGATGGGTAAATGATAAGATTTTTTTTTTTGATTCTGACGAAAGGTTGTGATAAGATTCAGAGTTCAAAAGGATTTCTTGTGCTATAAGTCTATCGGAAGGTATATTGGAATTTTTTACAACTAAATGTGGCTTGTCTTTAGAATTTAGATCTTCTTTGTATTCCATAATTATATGATTAGTTTAGAAATATCATATAAAATTTATGATAATATTTTAAAAGACTATATAATTATGATTCTTTAGGAATTTTATAATAATATTTATTATACCAATTAAACAACTCTATAAAAATCAATCTATTTGTTTTAACTATTTATTCCTTCTATACCTTTTTCCCCTTTCTCCAAATTTCTTGAGTTTTAGTTCCATTCTCATAAAAATGCATAATAAAACCATTCTTCTCATTGTTTTCCCATTCTCCTTCATATCTTTCTTGACCAATATACTCAATTCCTTTTCCATTTTTCTGATCATTTTTCCATTCTCCTTCATATTTTTGATTTTTTCCCGAGACAGGAGTATAATATAAAGTTCCATAACCAGATCTTTGATCATTATTCCATTGACCAATATATTTTGATTTGTTATTATAAACACATTCACCATAACCTATTCTTTTCCCATTATTAAACTCACCTTTGAATATATCTCCATTAGAACAATAATAAATACCTAAACCATTAGAAATCCCATTTATGAATTCACCTTCATAACTATCTCCAGTTTTATATAAAATCACCCCAGTACCATCTGGTTTATTTTCTTTTAGTTTTCCTGTATAAACTCCTTCTGGTAATTCATGCATTAAATCAGGTTTTCTTTCCTCTTCTAAAGTATATTTGTATACTTCATCATAAAACTCAATCATTTCATTATTAATATTCTGTTCAAGAATTTGTATTGTGTCGTTTGTGATAATTGAACTGTTTGATAAAATGATTATTTTTTTCCTTTCATTTGCCATAGATTTTAGAGTTTTTTTGCTTTGCTCGTTTATTTCTTTCAATCGTGTGTTTGTTATTTTTATTATCTCTTGTTCACAATGTTGTAGTTGTAGAAGTATTGATGATAAAAGTGTTTCCTTTGAAGGTGGATAATATAGAGACATTTCATAAAGTTGGTTTTGTTTATCATGAGTTTCTTTATGGATTCTTGCGCATTCCAAACAAAAAATACTGGTGAAATTCCCACACTTGCAACTTTTCTGAGCTCTATTATTACATTGAGGCATATAGCAAATGTTCATTTTATATTTACACATGATAGAGACTTCCTTTAGAAAATCAATAGAAGAAGCTCAAAAGTATTACAAAAAAGCTCGGAGCCTAAAGTTAGCCTTCGAAAACTTAAACAGCCTCTTTATCGACTCCTGTGACCGACTAGAGAAAATTTCCGAATCTTTATCTAACGACTCTGATATGAGTGTTAAGACTTTTCAAAGTACTCTTTATATTCTTATAAATTACCTTAAACCTTTAAAAAACATAAGCCAAAACAGTCTTTTGGTTTTTAAATCAACAGAAAACCAAGTGAACTCAGCTATAAACCAAATAAATAACGAAGAAATTGAGTGTTGTAAAATAATAAAGAAAAAAGGGGGGCATTCTGCTATAGAAAATTGTATAGTCCGAGTGAAGTTTTTAGTAAACAATTGTCAAGAAATTATTGAAAAAAACTTATATGAATGCGCTAAGGATTTTTTTGATGGTATTGGTAGGTTTTCGACTCATGAATCTGTTGTATCGACTAAGAGTAGTAAGAAAGATTATAGTAGAAATGATAGTGGAAGAGGTATGTTTGTTAGGAGGAGTATGAGTAAGAATTTTTTTAGTGAAAATGCTCCTTTGGTTGAGATATCAAGGCTTAATACTCAGAAAAAACTTGGATTTCCTACTCTTTCTAGTAATAATATGGAATAATTATTGGTTATTAGGGTTTAGTATGCTTTTTAGGTTAAAAATTGATGATATTGGTAATTTTATGATTAGATTTGATGTTTTAGGAGGAGTTTTTATATGGAAAAGGATTTTTTATGAGTGTATATGATTTATATGGATGTGTTATGATTAGTTTTAAAGGATTTATTAAAAAAATATTATCACTATTTCTAATTAGCCCTTTTTTTAAACCTCGATTGTACATTTAGCTCTTAGTATCTCTACATTTATTACAATTTTTTTTTTAATTTTTTCAGACTTAAAAAACTACTGTGATTTTAATATTTAGTGAAATAATTTTAAAATAAATATCCCTAATCATATAAACTATAACATAATCGACATCTCTATTATATTATATAAATAATCTAATCATTCTATAGCAAAAAACATGTGAAAATTATCTTTCTCGAAAAATCAGAAAAATTTCAATAGTCCATAGATTAAAACCTCATTTCTAATTTGACCTTATTTTCCAATTTACATGCAATAAATATTTTTTTAATTTCAATACAACTGAATAAATGGTACTTAAAACTAGTTTATAATTTTAAATGTTCACTGGGTCTTTTTTCAGCATGTTTTCGAACTATCGCAACTCTTCCTATAGTTTAGATGCCTTACTGGATAGTCCTGACGTAACATTAGAAAAAGTCCTTGAAGAAGAAAATGTTGTCAGTCAAATAAGCATGCAAAATACTAAACTCCTTGATTTGTAAGAAAAACTTAGCCTTTCTCGAGATAAGATCGAAGCTCTCTTTACTTTTATTACAGTTATGCCTGAAGAAGGAGCAAGTAATAGTAGATGTTATAATTTCCCTTTTATATCTACTGAGATTTTATGCTCTGATTGTCCACCTTTACAAGATAGGATTTTCGCTGATAAGGAGCTCATGAAAAACTTTTTCGATTTTTTGAATGGTGATGGGAATATTACATTGGCTGGGTACTTCAGCAGGGTCTTTCAGGCATTTTTAAACAAGCGGCCTGATGAATTTTTGCAAATACTTTCTGACTTAGGCTATTTCATGGATCTCACCAAGCTGATTCATTTACAATCAATCTCTGAGCTAATAATCAGACTCCTTCTCTGTGAGTTCCGTATCGAAAGTTGCTTCATAACAGAACGTAAACAGCTTCTTCACCAAATCCTCGATGACCTCAATAACGAGTCTCCTATAAAATCCCAAGGTGCAAGCCAGGTCCTCAGCGAGATAATTTTTCGTTTCAGTGACATAAACTCTAAAGCTAACATAATCGAAATCCTAATCAGTAAAGAAATTGTGACCAAAATTATCAACCTAGGCTTTTCAAACAATCCTATACATTCATCATCATCACTAAAAGTAATAAAATGTATTTTATATAGTCCAAGCTCAAGAGAATTAATATATTATAGACATACTCTATTCCTAAAAATCTTAGGAGCAAATATTCATAAATTCCCTGAAATCTTAGATAAAAAACATACAAATATAATCAATACCCTACAAGAAAATATTGAAACTTTAGGCTCAGATAGGCTTAATATTATAGAAATAGTCTTATCATTAGTCAAATTAGAAAGCGAATATCTGAATAGAATGATATACAATTCTAAAGTTATAGAAAATATAGTACAGTTATTATGGAAACTTGAATGGAATTCATTATATCATGTGGTTTTTCTTCAATTAAGTCAGAGTATTTTGTTAGGGAAAAGTTTTGAACTTAAAGCGGCTTTGATAAAATATTCAGGGTTTCTTGGGAAAATGATATTGAATTTTAGGACTAGTCCTAGAAAAGCTACGTAAGGGATATTTAGATATAATCCTAAAATATTACCTGGATATAATGGAATACTTATTAGAATTTGCAATATATTAGTTAAGTTATCAGAGAGTTCTTCAGAAATACAAACTTTATTGAATCAGTATTCTCAATGGAGGAGTTTTGTTAATGAGATTTTGATGCCTTTGAATTATTTGGAGAATAGGGAACTTGGAGGAAGTAGTTGTTTAGCTGAACCTGAAGATTTGATGTTGGATGAGAATCCTGATGTTATTGATGAAGGATTACCTGAGAAAGTTAATAGTATGGTTGGCACGGATGATAATGAAAGATATGAAGGTAATGAAAAGAATCATAGTGATATTGAAAAAAATAAAAATACTCAGGAAATTCAAAACTCAGAAAACTGTGAAGTAAAAGATGACAACCCTGAACCTGATGCACAAGATTTGCATTGGCCTGAAAAGATTGAAGAAGAGGTAGAACTCCAAGAAGAGGTGAAAATTCCTCAAACCCTTAAAAATGAGGAAGAATCAGAAGAGGAAGGGCGGAAAGATTATGAGATTGAGCCTGAGGAGATAAAAAATCAAAACGAAGTTGAAACAACTGAAGAGCCAAGAGAAGAAATCGAAGAAGAGCCTGAAGACAATAATCCAAATGAAACATCTGTAGCTATAAAAGCTAAAAATGAAGATAAAGAATTTTTTTTTCAAGACACAGATAAACAAGGGTTAGAAATAGAAAAAGATCCTGAAGACAATGAGTTAAAACAAAAAAATACTATAGAAGATTTCGTTTCTGACCCTTAGAATAGTTTATTATATGAACTTTAGATTTTATCATTTTTTATGAACTTTTAATATACAACTCTAATTATCCAAAAAATTTTTTGATTATAATTTACCTTATAACAGAGTTAAAGAACATAAAAATCTCAACATCCTGATGTTAATATATATAAAAACAGATAATTGACTATAATTAAATATAAGCCCAGAAAAAAAGACTTTTAAAATTAAATAATAAACTCTAGTGAAAAAATATATATTATAATAATCTTAAACTTATACCTTTAAAATACCTTAAGCTTATAATCAAACTGAAACAATTTACTTTGCCCTGTATTACTAAGGTTTGAATATATTTTATCTAAAATTTATTTCTTAGTAAAATGTCCAACAACTCATTCTCATAGTCTTTACAACCCATATAATCATGATTCTACCCTATAAAACCTACTAATCCTCAATGTTAATCCATAATACGGTCAAAAGCTTTTTAATACCTTATCCAAATCCTCACATCAACCTCATGCCCAGCTTTTAAAAAAAATTAAAAAAATGTGCTTTCAAATTCCTCTTTTCATCCCAACCAAGCTTTTCCACAATTTCTTAACCCTTCCTCACTAAAAAATCTTCATTCCTAAAACCTTTCAGTACCTTTGTCGATCATCAGGGCAGATTTTTTTCAGCCATATTATTTGATTCTAACCATTTCTTTATGTAATACTATAACCTTAGTACTTTCGCATTATTTCCCTTATAATCTAGAATATTCTATTATGAGTCAAAAAAATCACTACAACATCCTTAGTGTCCCTCAGAACTTTACTGAAAAAGAACTCAAAGTTGCATATCACAAACTTGCCCTTAAATGGCACCCTGATAAGAATCTAAATAATAAACTTTATGCTGAAGAAAAGTTTAAAGATATTTGCAAAGCGTATGGTGTATTGTCAAACCCTCAGAAAAAAATGATGTACGACCTGTTTGGTAATTGTGAAGATGAAGTTATTGAAGGGCATAGTACAAATTGTGATGAGCAAAGTGTTGCTGATTTTATATTGAAATATGAAGATCTTAATGAAGGATATAAGAAATCAGTTAATGGTTCTGGAGTTGGGAGAAAGAGAAGCAGGTCAAGAAGAAATTTTAATCAGGAACTAACGAAATTACTTGATGATTTCTTCCCAGAAAACCCCAGAGAGTATACAGAAAAAGTATCGGGAGCAAAAAGCTAGTTCATGTAATTTGTAAGAAAAAATATTTGAAAATAATATCTTCTACCTTAAAAACTTAACAATACTATTAAATATATATTCATTTGATAATTAATAAAAAACCATCAGTCCTTTCAAATTATCCCTAATATCAGATCTTATATAATTTCCAATATTTTTTTCTTAAAACTCAGATTCCTTATCTTACATATTAAAAACTACATATCTCAACCATCAGTCCTTTCAAATTATCCCTAATATCAGATCTTATATAATTTCCAATATTTTTTTCTCAAAACTCAGATTCCTTATCTTACATATTAAAAACTACATATCTCATTTATTATCCTTTCTTATCCTCCTATATTTCTCTTCATAACTACAAAGCTTAACTTAATTTTATACAAAAATCATAAGTAACTTAATTTTGTCAAATTTTTTATTTCTCTTCTACAATTTATTATCTAAAAACCTTATAATATTTTATAATTCTCTAAAAACTCAATCTGAAAATATCATCTTCTCCAGTCAAAAAAAATAATATGGGAAAAAAATTCAGTAAGCTCATATCCGAACTGAAAGATGCAAACGAGTTATTTTCATGTGATTCCTTCTTTTTTGCCACAGGATTCAAACTTCATTTTACATTCCGAGGTCGTGCTCATCTTTTCCGAGTAAACAAAAATAAAATCCAAGTAGAACAAACTCTTGAAGAAAAAAATCAAAAACTTATAGGTGAAATTACACCAAAAGACCTTCGTAAAGCTGTTTGTATAGCTCAACATTTAGTTACTATATCATTAGCTAAGACACCAAAATGTTCTGAATATAATGTATGTTGTATATGCTTTGACAGTAATATTGAAGTCCTTCTAGCATGTGGCCATGGGTTTTGTGAAAAAGATATTGTTGACTGGAAGAAAAAAGACAATACATGCCCCATGTGTAGACAAAGTTTATGTCAGCAAAAAATGTATGAAAGCATCGAGTTATTCAAAGATGATGATGAAGTCAAGCAGAGCATAAGCGAGCTATTTACACTATTCAATAGATAATCCTTCACCCATGATTAATAGTTTATAATCATGTTTATTAGTTCATTAGAAAAATACCATTTTTTGGTTGGAGAGTTTTTTTGGATGAGGTTTTTGAAAGGTTTAAGGGTTTTTTTTATAAAATTTGTGACGTGAGAAATTTTTTTATAGGAAAAAAAGAAAATAATTGTGTTGATGATGAGTTTTATCTTTTTTGTAAAGAAGTTATTGGAAAATTAGATATAAAACTTAACTACAATAGAAAAATCCAATGATACACTATTAAAAAAAGCTTATTTAGTTTTTTTATCACTCAAAATTATAATGAGCTGTTTTCTAATAGTTTTATTATGTTTTCATTGAGTATCTGATTTGCTTTATACAATTCTCTGGTCTGACATTCAAATTCCATAGATGAGTTAAGAAGGTTTTGATATTTTTCTTGCCAAACTCGTAGTTCCTGTTTAAACCCATCTGCATCTTGTTTAGCTTTTCTAGTCAAAACAGCTAAATGTTCATTTTCTTCTATAAGATTCCTACTTGTATGATATTTTTGGAGTTTTTCTGCAGAATCGAATTCTAGTTCATCTATTTTTTTTTCTTGATCTTTAACTTTTATTACAAGGTTTTTATTTAATTCTTGAAGTCTAAACATTGTTTTTTTATCTTCTTCGATTTTAATTTGTTGACTTTTGATGATTTTTTCAAGTTCTTTTTCTTTTTTTCTTATAATATTTGTTATTGAACTCTGAAGTTGGGAGGATTTTTGATGGGTTTGGGCACTGGTGATTTGTGAGGAATAAGAGTCGAGAAGTTTAGATTTTTCGTTGAGTTCTTCTTGAAGAGAGGCGATGAGATTGTTTTTTTGTTTTATTTCGTTTTCTAAATGCTTTACTGCAGAGGTCGCCCCGTGTAGTCGATGCTCAAGAGATGAACTGCGATGAAGCGAATTTGTCGATGTTTCTTGACGGCAATTGTGCACTGAGAGTTTGTATAAATTTTGGTTATTTGATCTGTTTGAATTTTCAGTCAGATTTTTTAGCTGTAGTGGTGAAGATTCGTTGACTTGATATTCTTCAATAACTTCATTATCAGAGTGGGTTTCTAATATTGTGGGTGGAGAATGCGGCCTTGGTAAAGGACGTTTTTGTTCAGGGCTTTCCATTAATTATCTATAAGTTAACTATTTTGTGCCAGGAAATCTTGATAAAACGATTTAAGTTTGAAAGTGGTCCTATTAGTCGAGCATATATCCACTGAGGTCGACAACAGCTTAAGATAATCAATAAGTTTAAAAAGTTCTCTATCATACTTATCATTATGCCAAGTGATAATAGGTATTCCATTGTCAATATGATAAGCAAAACTATGAACAGCATTATCAACAATGACAATATTCTGTAATTTCCTATTAGAAAAAATCCTTAGATCCTTAAGATGCATACCTTTAACAAGAACACAATTTTCTCTATAAAGCCTATGATGAATAATAATATTATGTGGGTCAAGATAATCTAAAACAGCATCAGCATAACATCTATGACTAGCAGTAAATACAATAACTTCAAAAAACTTACTAGCTTCTAATAAACATTCACGAGCATAAGGTCTTATATTGATTCCAATCTATATAAAAAATACAGTTATTGACTCTCCAGTTGGAAATTTTACAACAATTTCTGCATCTCCTTTATTACCTTCAACACAATGGACTAAAGTTTCATCCAAATCAAAAATCACGGTTTTTTTATCTTGTAATCCAGGGATATGAGGTAAAGTTATGATTTTATCGGATATGTCGTTTAGGTCAAGTTTTGGGATTTCTTCTATGATTTTTAATCCATGGAAAGTCTGCAGAAGGTGTGCTTTGTGAATTTCTTGATGTTTTTCTTTGATTTCTTTGTTTGTGAGGAATTTTTCAGGGACATCATAAACGTCTAAGGTTATTTGTGTGATGAAGTCTTTGATTGGGTTTTTCTGTGGTTTTGTTGGAGTTTTCTGGTCTTTTGATGCGGATCTTTTAAGTTTTATTAGGCTTTTCAAAGCTCTAGGACGTGGTTGTTTAACTTCATATGGATTTGCCTTAGCGCTTCGATATAGGACTGGGGTTGAGTTTGATTTTGGAGACACTCTTGCAGTCTTAGTCAAACTAGCTCTTGCTGACTTTAAAATTGTCGGTTTTTTACTAGCCCTACACGACTGTGACTGATTTTTAAATTTCAGACTTAGTATATCATCTGATTTCAGCTCTGTATTTGTCAAACCTAATAAGTTCATTGTAGCACTATTTTTTCTAGAGGGAGTTATAGGGAAAACTTTTATTGTTGACATCTTTCGTGGTGTTGAGGCTGACTTTTTCATTAGTATTTTTATTATCTTTTAATTATTATGATGAAAAAGTTTAATTTTTAGGAAAATTTAGGGTTTTTGTTTTTTTTTTGGTTGGAGGTGATGTGGAAAGGATGATTTTTAGCATGGAAGTTTGGGTTTAGGATTTTTAAAATTGTAAGAGGATGATTTTTTTTTTGGCGATTTGGGTGGGTGTATTATTTGGAAATAGGGGATGCGTTGTTTGAAGATTATTGAGTTAGAAAAGGATATAACGCTTTTATATGATGCTTTTGGGATAAGGATTTTTTTTAGGTTATTTTTGTGGGTAGGGTTTAAAGAGGTTTTATGGTTGGCTTTATAAAATGATTTGGGTGTTAAAAGATTAATTAATAAGAATTTATACGGATAGCATACTATTTTTAAATATATAATTTTAGTATTTCAATAAGTGAATTGTGTGCTATGGTGAATATGAGAAATAAGTTGAAGAAAACTAGACTATTTAAATTGTAATTATGATAAGGAATATTTTGAAAACACACAGAATAAGAAAATAAAAATATAAATATGAACTAATAAAAATCTAGCATCTAAACTTCATATCCAATCTTATCACAAACTCAAAAACCCTTATTCTAGCCTATATTCTAATCACAAGCCTTAAACAATCACAAATCTTGCAAAACTTCCATAAAAAGCCAAATACAAATTTCAAAAAAAAAAACTTCCAACTCCAAAAACCATAAAAGCACAGATTTCCATAACAAATCCATCAAAAAAATCCTCCTAAGCCCACATAAAATCAATTATTTCTAATAATTTCACCTTATCTAAAGTGTTATATCATTAAGTATCTTCTGATTTACATAAGCCATTTGTACTTCATCATCAGCATCATAAGTCTCAAAATCCGCTTAAAAAGTCTATGTAAAAACTTCAAACTCTGCTGATCAAAATGATTCCCAAAAAGCTTGAATGACATAAGTACCTTATTATGAAACAATGATTTAGCTAATCTTGATAATCCTTTATCTCCAATTCTATTATTCGTAAGATCAATATGAATCAAAATTTTATTAACTGCAAGAGCTTGAGCAATATACTTCCCCCCAAGGTTTATAATTTTATTTACACTCATAATCAAGCTTTCAAGTTTACATTCTTCATTGCTTAAGAATCTAGAAATATACAGTATTCCATCTGATGATATTTCATTACAATTCAAATCAAGAACCCTCAATTTATTGTTTTCTACTAAATGGTTTGTTAATATAAACACCCCATCACATCTTAAACGCATTTTCCTCAACGATAATTTCTTCAAATTTGTGTTAATTGACAGCATTTTCCCAAAATGCGCCGCTGTTTCCTGCATAATCGAATTCAATGTCGGATTTTCCAGTTTAAAATATCCAAATTAAACCTCGCTTTATTCAAAGTTGTAGTCAAGCAATAATCCCATCATGGTCAATATAATTATTCGCTAAATCCAATTCTAATATATTCAAAGAGCTAAAAAGAAGCTCAACTATATGCCCCAACGAGTTTTAATAGAATTTCCATTAAGATTGATATATTGTAAATTTTGATGGTTTTTTAAAGAATAACATAATGTTTCAGTCCTATCAGATGATATTTTATTCCTTTAAAGGTTTAGAGTTTTAAGTTCTAAAGCTGGTTTGATAAGTTTAGATAATTTTATTGCCCCAGCATCTGATATATGATTAAAACTTAAGTTTATATATTGAATAAACATTGAGTGTTCTTCATGAATAGATATAAATTGAATAAGATGATCATTTGTGATACGGGATGAAAAATTTTCAGGGTCATTCCCATGGAAAATAATATCAAGATGATTACTTTCTTCGTATTTCCTTCGTTGTTTTAGACTTTTTTTTCTTGTTATTGTTGTATGAGGACTTGTCGCTCGAGGTATTTGACTAAGAAGAGATTTTTTTTCCTATGTTTTTATCGCAACGGGTTAGATAATTTGACAGGATTTCTTGTTTTGAGATGATAACTGACATTTTTTACTTTACTTTATAGAGATAAGTGATAGGGAATTGGAATAGAAGATAAGGTAGAGGGAAGGATGAGATGATGCAGGGTTTTTGGGTAAGGAGGTGATGATGTTTAATAAGAGTTTTTAAGATTGATATGGTTGTGGAGGATTATGGAGAAGGGCGAAAATGGTAGGATTGGTATTTGGGATGATTTTGGAGAATAGATGGAGAAGTGAATTTTTGATTAAAAGTTTCATTTATAAGGCTTTAGATTATAGAGAAAATGGTTTGAGTATCATTTCAGCTTTGGGGGGTGATTATATAGAAAGCTAATCAATTTAAAATATATATTTTTTCTATATAAACTCTTACTTAACACTTATACTATTCTCTTATCACAATCCACCTTCTCTCCGATCGAACCTTATAAAATGGAGAGCAAAATCAGAGTTACCATAAACAAAAACGGGAAAATCAAACCTCGAAAACCTCCACGGCCATTACTCGCTCTTCTTGGGACGAATCCTCTACGTGAAATCATATCTTATCTAACATACAACGAGTTTTTAGAATTGTGTGTTTGTTGCAAAAAATTCAGTAAGTTTATTAACGATAAATTCGTAAAATTCCAAATCTCAGTTGTAAAACCTATATTTTCAGAGCAAATATCTTTAGTTGAGCAAATATTAGAGATCAAATCAGTACAAGCAATAAAAATTCAGAACTTCCCTGCTGTTAATGTTGAATGGAAATCGTTTCCCCTTAATTTCTTCCACTATGCAGTCTACGATTTGCAAAAGTTTGTGTTTATTCATCATGAAAATACAGTTGAAGTAAAGGAAATCATCAGTTTTTCTTCTGGCCTAAGCCCAATTTACTCACATATGTACCCTGAACCTATCCAACAAGCCTGTGGCTACAAAAGTAAAATTGTCATCCTTTTACAATCTAGTGTTGAAGCTCTAAAACTTGACCATCGAAGCGAAATTCTTAACGAATACCCTTCCAACCCTATCAAATACACTTACAAATTCCCAGCATCAGAACGCAAAGCTAAATCAATCTCTATTCTAAACTCAGGTAAAAACGTCCTTCTTTGCTTCAGAGAAACAATCTACCTATTAACCGACACGCTAAAACTTCTTAACATCCACCGTTTTCAAGGGAATAAATACTCTTTGCATATCCCATCAAAAGATGCTAAAAGCTATATTGGCTATACAAGTAACGAAATTAGAATTTTTAGAATAAATAGTTCACAAGAAATTAAATTACAAAGCCAATATAAAATTTCTTACCTGGAGACAGGGTTTTTTAATGACAAGCCTCAGATAGTTTATTCTAATAATCAATTCGAAGTATTTTTAAACCAGAAAAAACTTGATATTGTTTGTGAAAAAAGCTTTAGAGTTGTTAAAGAATATTTGGTTTATTATGATTTGTGGACGAAAAACAAGATTAATGTGATGAATTTGAAAAATCTTACTTTGATTGGAAGTTATAATTTACCGAATTATGAGGTTCCAAATATAATTTATTGTACGGATTATAAGATTTTGTATAGGTTTGACAATAAGATTTATATGCAGTCATTGGTTAATGGTGAAAGGTATCTTTTAGAGACTAGGTTTGATGAAGTGTTAGATGTGGAATATACATCGCCGTTTATGTTTATAAGTGGCTCTATTGAAAGTACTAAGATGGTTTATGGGATTGCGATATTAGACTTTTATAGGAGTATTGAGATGAAAAATTACTTGGCCCAACTCACTCCGCCTGGTTTGCCTAAAAAACTTTCGTGATCGCAAGGGTTACTAGATTAGGTTATAGGACTAATAGCTGATTTTTTTAGTCAATATAAATGGTGAAGAGAGTAACCCTACGTAAGAGAAACTCTTACCACACTAAGTCAAACAAAATCTGGCAGGTTAGAACTCCTGGAGGAAGGCTTGTTGTCCAATACGCTGATAAAATTGCTGCAGGGCCTCATTGCAAGGAAAGTAAAAAACGCCTCTCTGGAATTCCGAGACTGAGACCTAGGCAATATGCTAATATGGCTAAGACTGATATTACTGTGTCAAGAGCTTATGGTGGTGTTTTAAACCATTCGATTGTGAAAGATAGGATAGTTAGAGCTTTTTTGACTGAGGAAATCAAAGTTATCAAGAAGAAAATGCAGCAAAAGAAAGCTAAGTAATTTAGTTAGATTTTTTAAAGAGATCATAAGTAGTTTACTAAGAAAATATATGCAAATAAAAGATGTAAAAATATTATGAAAAATTTAAGATTTGTATAGTCATTCTATATGAGAAGATTAAAATGCTTGTAAGATTATGTTGATGTGGATATTTAATGAAAGGATGAAATAAAATATTATTGTATGGATTTATTAGAAGAGTGAAATTAGAATTAACTATCTATTTCCTGATGTTTTATTGCTTGTAAAACAGGATGCATGCATTTGAAGTTACGATAGAATTTATATCATATATTCTGGTTACAATCATATTATCAAATTTATACCAGTTATTATCAATATTTTTTGCTAATGCTTCATATTTTACTTCTTTATTACCTTGTAATAAATTTTTATAGCATAGAGGTTATAACTTACTTTTTCATCAGTACTAAACCTGATTTGTTTATCTTTGATTATCCAAAAACAATTCCAGCCTAAATAATCTTACACTGACTCATTATATTCATAAAAAACTACATAATTTCTAAATACATTAATATCTAATAACCATAAAATCCTACAACCTATAATTATTCCCTTACTTCTCATTACTAATTAACCACATAATCTTATCTCACAAAAACTTTATCAACTTATTCCCACACCCACTTCCTCCTATCTATAACCCAAATTTTCAAATCTTCATCATAAAAAAAGCCAAAACCAAAACCTACATAAACATCTAAATATCTACAATAATCCATGACAAATCTTTAAAATCCTCCTATTCCCAAAATCCTTTCATCCTTATAATCCCTTATCCTAAACTCATACCATCCATCATAAAACCCGGTGCTTCAATTTCAAACCAAACCAAATTATTTTCATAATTAAATGGACGACAATACCTGGTTCAGTATCGAAAGTAAAGTTAGAAAGCTCGTAAAAGAAATAATCGAGCCAACAATAAGACGTTCACAAGAATCCAAAGAAGTTACCGACAAGTTAGTACGCAAAGAAGAAATCCTGGCTGAAAAAATATCTAATATCGAAATCGTAGTATCCCAAACTTCACAACGAGTAGAAAATCTGAATAGTTTTTCAGGTAAAATCATAGAATCTGAGGCAAATCTTCGTAGTCTCGACTTTAAAATAGGAGGAATTATAGATAAAGTTTATCAAAAAATCGAAATGGTAACTTTAGACATCCTCAACTTATCTGAAAAATTTGGAGTTCTAGACAAACAAAGGGTTATTACAGAAGAAAACGTTTCAGGTCTTGAACAAAGTTTGCTTATGACGAAAAACATTTTAGAAACTAATTTTGAAGATTTCAAAGAAATGGTTTATAAGAATTTCGAAAATCTTGAAGGAAATGTGCGGAATATTGATTCGAATATTAGACAAATCAATAGAAAAATTGAGACAATTTCAACAGATCTGGCTGAAACGGATTATATGTCAAGAAAAGCGGATAGGGTAACAAGTGATCATTCAGAAAAATTATCTCAATTATTAAAAGCTACTCAGATGAATAGAAAAGATACTCAGGATAATATAGACAAAATACGTACTTCAATGTTTTCACAGTATAAAGAGTTTATTGATTCTAATAAAAAACTTTTTAAATACCTTGAAAATGATTACAAAGTATCTATGAATATGGCTTTTATAGAACATTTATACTCAATTACAATTGATCCTAAAGCTATATTCCGTATAGCTCAATATGAAAAAGAAAAACTATCTGAATGGGGTAATCACTCTTTACAAACAGCTATGAAAGAAGCGATTGATAAGTCCAAATCCCGCTGTCAGACAATAATCGACACTCCACTTCCTGAAAAACGTAATAAAAACTCCCCAACTTCCTCAAAAAGTTCCCTAAAACACATCCCATCTAAAGAAAACGTCAGATTCTTAAACGACTCAAAACTTATAGTCATCGAGTCTCAAATTGAAAACTTAGTCAAAGAATCCGAATCAAATGAATCAATTGAAAGAATCCAAAATGATATAATTGATCTTAAACCAATACCCCAAGAACGTATTGTCCCATTATCATTAACAACATCAATACCCCAATCATTATTTCATGATGTTATGTTTATGCCCCAACAATATGAAGATCTAGAAATAATTGATTATATGCCATATATAGACGAAGTTAAAAAACTTCTTGATGATTTCAAAGTTGAACACACATCTGAACTTGCAAATATTCACAAAACAATCAAAACTATAAAATCTGAAATCCAAGATATACTAAATAATATAAGAAAAAAACAAGATGAATTTATTGAAGCTTATCAAAGACAAGCTAAAGAAATGGAATTACTACTTTCTGAATCAGTACATGAATGTAGTATGGTGACAAATCAACGTAAAAGAGATTTAACAGATATGAATAAATCTTTAGGTGTAATAACATCAAGATTTGATAGTTTTGCTGCACATTATGAGAAACATGAGGAACATTCTGAAGAACTTTTAAAGAAACTTAATACAATGGTTGAAGTTTGTAAGATTTTTCTAGCCTTACAGCAACAAGATGAAAATGATAGAGAATCTATAGCACTTATGGGATATAAAGATAATAAAATTCATAGTAAAGGTAATTTGAAGAAACCAGTAATTAGTATAGATAAAGCGTGTTTGTCTTGTACTGGGCAAAATCCAACTGTGCTTTCAGCTTTTAAAATGGCATGTTTGAATTATATGCCTTCACAGGTTATGTTTTGTAGTCAAGAGTTTTCGAGAAAAGAACTTATTGATATACAGAAAAGGATGATTGAAGGTATTGAAGAAGTTCCGAAAGCGGATGTTATTACACAAGCTGTGGTAGCTAAACAGAAGAATAGAGCTAGAAGTGCTTTTACGACAAGGAGGCAAAGACCTTCGTCTGGACCTTTAGGTGGAAGTATGATAGCTAATGCTGAGATTTTCAGCTCGATTGCCTCTGATTTACCGATTCTTCATAAAAAGTTACAGTGATAATTTTTGTATAAATTAAAACATTATTTTATGTGATTTTTTTTTTTTTGAAGATAAGATTAATGGGTTTTGGAGATTTGGTTAGAATTTTGAGTGAGGATTATGTGATTTGTTTGGGTTTTATATAAAGATATTAGTTTAAAATTTAGGAAATCTTGAAAATTAGGATTTTTTTGTGTTAAAAATAAGATATGATAGGTTTTTTAAATTTGAAGAATTTTGCTTTAGTAAAAATAAATGATGTTATGAATTCCAAGGATAAAAGTTTTGAAGTGTCATTTTTTTTAATTGTGGGTTCTATAGGAAAAGAGTTTATAAGTATTGATATAAAGAAATTACTTTGGAGGCTTTTGATTAGTTTTTTACAATAAAAATAATATTAAGTAAAGTTAAGCAGAAAGTTAATAAAGAAAAATTGTGGCGATAATATGGAAATTATTTATAGTGATTATAAATTAGCTTATTATAATCATTAGATTTATTTGTAGATTATATAAATAATAGCTTTTATGCTAGTTATATCTTATCAATACAATTACATTATATTTTCTATTAAAACTATCCAAAAACACTAAAACTATCTGATTATCATACTTTCTCTTCTAAACCTTCTAAATCATCTAAATATCTCCTTACCCAAAAAAAAAAAAAAACCTTATCCAAGTCCCTAAAAATCATATTTCCTACCACCTACCACCTAACCAAACTCTTTTCTCATTTTCAAAAACCTTTACTTTCCCTACAATTCTACCTTATCAATAAACATTCCAAATTCCAAACCTAAATCATCCTTAAACCTAAAAAATCTAAAAAAAGCATATTCTCCTTATCCTACTCCCTTTAAAATCTAATTTTCAAATGAGAAAATTTGTAAAGTCAATTCATTAAGCACATAATCAAAAATAAATAGCTAATAATCAATGGGAAATAGTACAGGCCGCAGAAGAAATGGATTCGACCGACCTCTAAGCTCAAGTCAAAAGTCCTCATGGTTCCTACTTATCTTAAGTATAGCAATAAGTGAAGCTGTCTATATCCCAGCATTAGATCGTAATCGTATGGTACTTTCTATATAGATAATCTTTTCCTTTTTTTATCATACAAGCCTTATATCAATAGGCATATTCAGCTTTCTAGCAACAAATAAAGATCCAACATTAAATCCACCAAATAACACAATAGATCCAATTCAAAATACTAGAAATGCTTATTGTTCTTTATGTAAAATGCAAGTTTATCCTAATACAAAACACTGTGGACAATGTAATAGATGTGTTGATAATTTTGATCATCATTGTGTATGGTTTAATAATTGTATTGGAAATATAAATTATAAAGCTTTTATTATTGCAATTGCGAGTTTGCTTGTAAACTGCCTTGTTATTATTGGATTTGGGATGTTTTTGATTATAAAATATTTTATTGATCAAAAGTATATAGAAAGGCAGCTTTCGCAAACAGAAAATTTGAATGCTTGGTTTACGCTTTTGATATTTTTGATGATCGGAGCTGTTGTTTTGACTATAATTGTAGGTAAGTTGTTTATATTACATTTGTGGCTTATGAATAGGAATATGCGTATGTTTGATTACATGCTTTTAAAGAAAAAAGCTAAATGCAAAAAAGTTAGTGCGAACAACACGTCAATCATCTCAGACAATGATAGCCAGGAAATCCCCAAAAAGAATCTTTCTTTTTATTAGGCTATTAATTGCTAATCCTATTAATTATTACTAATGTTATCACTGAAACGATGAGAATCACTAGAAAAAATATCATTTTTCGTAAGAACTGTGCATTGAGTTCCAACAATAGATGAAGCCCTTCTAGTATGTGTCGAGAAATTAATAATCAGCTCCGGGTATTCATCCCCTTTAAAATAAGCAGCTAAAGTTTTCCTAACCTTATTCGTAAATCCATATACAAAAGCATTAAGTAACCCATAAAATCCTCTAAAAGTTGCTGTTACCATAGTAAAATAATAATCATTTTTCATAACAAAATCCACTCTAAAATGCTCAAGAACTCCTTTAATAGTAAAAGGTAAAAAGCATAATATAAGTATCATAGGGTAAAATTTAAGCTTTTTATTAAAAGCAGACCGGGTGTTATCTGAGTCATCAGACTGACTCAATCTGCGTGAAATAAGAATATATAACACAACACTTATTATAATCAGCAACCAAAGCGGAATAAAAAAAGAAAAATACCTTTCATAAAAGGCTCCATCATATTTCCCAGTTTGTAAAATCCAACACCAACCAGCAGTAGCCCCATAAGTATCAGTAATAAATGGGACTGCAGATACAATTGAACATATAATAACAACACTACCTATATAGTATTTTATATAATTTTCTATGTAAAGCCGAGATTTGACTATTATGTAATAAAGGCAAAATGCTATAATTACAGCCCATAAAACACTGGCTAGGGTAGAGAAATTCAAAACCAAAGATTGGATTTTACATGTCAAATCTGAGTCTTCTGAACTGTATGTTGGGATAAGGAAACCTATTGAGTTTAGTATATCAAAAATACTCAGGATTAAAACCAGTTTGAATGGGAAAGTTCTAAGGTTTTGGAATTTGAAATATACAGCACAGATAAAAATATTCCCAAGTATGCTAAGACTATTGCTCACAACATTGATATAATATATTGTTAACCTTTCACTGTCACGTAATCTCATTTTTCTAAATGGTAAGACTGGAGAATAATATATGATAGGGATTTTAGTGTTGTAGGTAAAATTGTGATATGTGAAGGTTTGATAGAGAATTTGTCGGTTTTATATGGATTTTTGATTTGGTTTAGATGGAAGATTTTAATGATTTTTGAGGATTTTTAAAGAATTTTGGGCATTTGGGGATTTTTTTAACGAATAAAAGGTTTGTTGTTAAAGTTTTATGTGTAATTTAAAAATTTTATCTGTTAGTTAGAATATAAATTTTGTATGGCATTAAAATTACTTCTAATCGTTTTAGTTTAAGTACAAGGTTTAAAATATGGTTTAGTAAACAGAGAATAGCTAGAAATAATGATAATAAAGTGTATGTTTTATGTGTAGAGAAAATAATTGTTATAGTTTTAAATGTTTTTGAAAAGATTTTTATTGCATTTCAAACAGAAATATCAATAATACTGTTAATTAATATTTGGTAAGATAATATGAATGACTTTTTACATATTAAAGGGTGGTAAAACAATAATATTAGTTTAAAAAGTTTTTTTCTTTCTAACCTGATTATTTAGTAGTTTTTTATTATAATTATTTAACAATAGTCTAAGTATATATATAATCTTGTTATCTTAATAATCTTATATGGTATCAATTGATGAGATAAAAATAAACACAAATTAGCATATATAAATGCAATTATAAACACTATATATTAAAAGGATTGAATTCAAAAATAAATAATCTAATTGAATAAATCTTCAAAGTTGTAAGCTTATTTAAATAAAAGCAAACCTTAAACTTATAAAAATTCATTATCATAATAATCTAAAACCTAAAAATTTTATTTTATCTAAGTTTTCCAAGCTTCATTTTTAGCATTTTGTGCTGTATCTATCCCAGAAATCGTTGTAACATAGCCAACTTTTCTCCTTGACCTTAGCATTTTAATTTTAGTCCATATTTTCCTAACTGTAAGTATTATAGGAGCTAATACTTGAGCTACAAGTACCATATAAATACTATATAAATAATAATCATCAAGTGAATTTTTTATACCATCTCCAACATTAGTATCTTGTATAGGTAAAGTTATAAGTATAACACCAATAATAAATTCAGTAAAAATATTCACATAATTAATAATAACCTCTGAAAATGGTTTATGGGCAATTAAATAAAACATAAACTAAATATTCCTTACACTTATACTGAGTAAATAATTCATAATTACTTGAACCAAAGGGTAGTTATCAAGGCTGAAAACTATGAAAATAAATATTCCCCTTCTTAAAAAATAAAACACATAAAACATTGAAGAAAAAAGTCCATGGTCGTTACTAAACTCATAAAAAAGAGAGCCGAATTTCTCTTCAGTTTCAGTCTCATGAGATAAAATCTGATTTTTATGAGTAATTATAAACCAAAAAATCAAAATCGGTATTAAGATTACTAGAATAGCAATTATCACACATAATGATAAACTTAAAATCTCTGTCCAATATGCAATAGGTTTATTACTCAAACCAATAATAGAACATATACCGAAATCCAAGTAAAACTGTATCAAAAAACGTAAATACGCACTGTACTTAAATTTTTTAGTTGTATTTTCTATGAAATTTTTAACAAAGCCAATAGACAAAGGTTTAAAATTTGTTAATCTTTTTAATATATAAAAAAGAATCATATTAGCGCATATTGTTGATAATGCAGTTAGCAAATTCCCTAAATTAAGAAGTAGATTTGTTGTTTTATAACCGAAATTGTAGAAAACTTGTGAGGTTTTTGATGACTTTTGTATATCAATAGCGTAAACAAAAGGATTTGGTAATGATGAAGTTTTCTGGAAAGCTTTTAATAAAGCATTTAGTTTTTGAGGTAAAGGTATGTTTGTTATTCTTAAGTAAATTATAATTTGCATTGTACTTAAAAAACTCCAGAGAGAAACAAAATTCATATTTGCTAATGAAAGGATTAGAGAGAGTGAGATAAAAGCATAAAGAGATTGTTGGCCTTGTTTTTCGATTTCCAAATTATTTAATTTGGATGAAGTACTTGAGTGAGTTAAGAAAAAAGAATATTCTGAAAGAAGAAGACTTGAATTGTAGATGGAATAAATTTGTTTTTGGAAAATAAGTTTACATGTAAGATTTGATACTTATGTAGAATAAGAGATCTCAATTTTATATTGCTCATTTGACCATTTAGTCAGTTTTATAGTTAATTTCGTCGCAGGTATAACAAAAGATAAATCTACAGCCTGCAAATCTTTATCTAAATCCTGAGTAAAAGTTAAAAGCAAAGATTTATAATTCAGGACTTGTAGTGTCATATAAAACTCTACAAGTTTGCATTTCTTATCACCTTGAAACATTCTTGCACAAGTACACCATTTATCAGCCAAAATTGCATTTTCATCACAACTTAAGCATCCTTCCTTAATACATTTAGTCCAAAGATCATGACAATTCTAACATTCTTCTCCATCAAAAAACTGAACAGGTGAGCAATATCTGCATTCTTTTAAATTATCATTCCAATTTTCACACAATTTACATTTTAAATCACTAACTTGATATCGATCTGGACATTTACAACCAATATCAGCAGGAGATTGACCTATAATTTTACAAGATAAACATTTTACACTATCTGTACAATTATAGCAATCATTATGACAGTTTTTACATTGAGTATAAGGAAATGATGAATATAAATATGTACCTTCAGGGCAGAAACATGATAAGTTTTGAGGTTGGGCTAGAGGATCCCAGCATTGAAGACACTCAGAAATAGTGCATTTTTTACAGTCGATAGGACAGGGATAACAAGTGTTATTGTATAAGAAATTACCTTCAGGACATTCACATCCTATATCTCCTGGAATCATTGTAGGGTTTCTACAGATAAGGCATTGTAGACTGTTGGTACAGGTATAACAGTCCTCATGACATTTAACACAAGACTCTATATTTGTCAGCATGCCTTCAGCTCCATAATCATCGATACACTGACATCCAAAATCTATAGGAACAGAGTAAGCTGAAACACATTCATCACAAATACCAAAACTCGAGCATTTTTTGCATTCAGCATAACATACTTTGCATATTCCATCCATATAAAATCCTTCATTGCACATGCACTTATCAGTAGCATTTGCATTTTTATCATAGCATCCTAAACAGTTACCAAAATTATCACATTCAATACACTTGCTATCACATTTTACACAAGAATCATTTTGTGTAAGTAAACCATAACTATAAAAACCATCAAAGCACTTACACCCAGTTCCATAAGGATAAGCATTATCAGCAATACACTCTTCACAACTATCTAAAGATAAGCATGAACTACATTCTAAATTGCAAGCTTCACATGAAATCCCTGTAAAATACAGTTTATCAGGACAAGTACATTCTTTTTCTGTAGGTGTTGACCCAACTGGACATTTACAATATGCAAGTCCATTATACAACTCACATGTATAAATAGAACATAAACAGTCAAGACATATATTATTAACACAACTTCCAATACAGTTTCCGCATGTATTCCCTAGTGAATCTTTTCTATAATCAGTTTCTTTAGACAAACATCCAATTTGACCATTATAAACAATTCCAGGATTACAAGTTGTGCATCCATTTACAAGACAGTTACTTGTACTTGATGCATATATAAAAGTATTTATATCAGCAATACCTTGTATAATAATTATATTCCATATATAGCCTACAATCCCTGTACTCGATATTGGATAACTTAAGAACATTTCACTTGTTCCTGTGTCAATATAAGGTTGTGGCAATGTATTAGTTATAATTGTATTAGTATTTATATTGATTTTTACAAAAGTTTCAATAGTTAACATCATTAAAACCCAAGCATCTACATAAAAATTACCATTTGCATAAGCTGAGGATGTTGAAAATATTTCTGAAGTATCGAAATCTTGTGTTTTGATTTTAACTGATACTAAATTGTCAATGCTATACCTTTTTACTATAATACATCCAGTATCAGAAACTTTATAAAATATTGTAAATGCATAGTCTTTTACAAAAGTCCATAGAGCTATTGTAAATGATGATGGGAATAAGAAATTTTGGCTTTGGGTATTAGGAGGAAGCTTAACTCGATAATCACCTATAGGAAAATAAGCTCCTCTATCTGTTGGTATTGTGTCTTTTGATGTGTTAAATACACTTTCACCATTAACTCCATGTCTTAAATTCTCGGAGTAATCATAAAAGACCTGACCAAAATTTTCCCCAAATCTGTATTCTAAGATGGAAGAGTAGGCTAATACTAGGACAAAGATAAAATAAGCACCCATTTATAAAAGACTTTTAATATTTATGAGACA
>MPUH01000587.1:0-44423 GCA_001970955.1 Stentor coeruleus
CACTACACTACCTGTTGAAGATGCAACGGTATCGAACTTTATATAATACTTAAGAAAAAAGAAAGGCTAATTATTCATTGAGTTTATTGCCATCAAATGTGATTAAGAGATTGACAAATTAACTCTTAGCAACATCAAATATAATCTAAATCTAAATCAAACAATCACACATCAAAATCAAACTTTTAACCCAATAAATCGGACTATAAACTTTATTTATTATCTAACCCAATAATATTCCTTTTCTTAAAATCAAACAATTTAACCAACATAATTTCTAAATCATACTTCATAAAAAACTTACATTTAACTAGTTATTGACCTCTAAACCAAAAAAAAAAATTCTTAATCTCAAAAAAAAAACTCCTACAGTTTACAAAACCTCACTCTTTATTATTTCCTAAAACTAAAATCTTATTAATCATCTTTTTAAACCAAATAGAACTTAATCACCCGACATGTTTAATATTTTTGAATTTTAACTGCCAAATGAAGTGTGAAGAATGCAACGAAATAGCTCGAACAGTCTGTATTGACTGTGAAGAGAACTTCTGTATAAAGTGTAGTTTGAAGTTCCACAGCGGAGGCAAGCGTCGATTCCACAACCTGAAAAAACTCTGCGAAAAGTGCTTGGGACTATCAAACATCTACTGCAATACCTGTGAAAAATCAATCTGCAACCTTTGCCAATTTTCTCATATAAGCCACAGTTTGACTAAAGATAAAAAACTCTATGTATACTGGGATTATTCAGGTTCATCACCAAGGTCATCATCAAAAATTTCCTCAACCCTTTCAACAATGAACCCATCCTTAATCAAAGTTTATGGTAGACCAGGTTCAGATTTTTCTTTAGTCAGCCTACCAAGTGCTATAATCGAAACTCCATATAGTTTCTTTGACTTACTTCTAAAAGATATACAAAATGATGCTAAACTTGGCCTAACACAAGCTATTATCATAAGCCGACTCTCTCAAAATGCAATAATTAAAATCACAAGTCTTATTTCTAATATAGAACTCTTACATTTCGACCCTATAACTTTACAAACAAAAAAACTTGGCTTATTACCTATATGGGAATATCTTGTTGAGAATTTTGAAACAGGGAAAATCCTTTTAACATATGAAGAAACAGTTGAAGAAATCTCAAGAAAATTCTCTTTAGACATAAGAGAAGCTCAAAATAAAATAGACACCCTAGCCAACGATGGGAAAATCATCAAAATAACTAAAGAACTTGGGGAATACAATTTGCAACAGGTATCTTTGAAAATTAATGAAATTGATCCTAAGGTATTTTTAGCTGTATTAAGGTCATTAAAAAGAGATGAGATTTTTCCTAGTGAAAAAGCTATACAATCACGTATACGTGAAGGATTTAATATAAAATACTCACATCATGAGTGGAATGAGTTAATGAAGAAGCTACAGAAATCTAAGTCAGATAATAGCTTTACGCTTTTTGCTCAGAATTCTTATGAGTCGCTTTTCAAATTTTCGGAAATTGTTTATGAGGAAGAAAAATCTTTTGTCATTTACCCAAAAGGGGAACAGTGGGCTTCTTCTGATCAATTCGGTGACATAAGAGCTTTGAAGCAAACTCGACAATGGGCTGATTTGTTATCATATCTGAGTAACTATTTTACAAAAGAAGGGAAAATCATAACTTTGACTGGGGGGAAATATGGTTGTGCTTTATTGTTGAAGCATTTTTCAACAAGTTTACTTAAAGAGTTGTCTTTAGGGAAACTAAGTTTTATGGTCCAAGTTGCGATAAATGATGATATTCTTCGTTATCAAAAAACTTTACTTATATATACAGCAAATTATCCCATAACTTTATCATCAAAAAACATAGGTGAACGTGTAAATATTATTCGTAACGAGATAATACGTATATTAAAAGGTAAACCTCAAGGTCTTCCTCTTGCACAAATACCAATTTACCTTAAAAGGAAGATGAAATTCCCTTTAAAACTATCTGAGTTAGGGTTTAAAAAATTAAAAGATTTATTGAAAATCATACCAGAAATCACTTTGCATCCAGCAAATAGTAAAAATCCTTCAGCGTTTTTGAATATGATGAATGCAACAGTTGCTGAAGTTCAAAAATTTATTACAGAAGTTGTTGAAAAGAATACTTATAGTGTAAAAGAAGAAAAACTTTGTGTTGAGCTGTTCGAAAAATTCGGGAAAATTAATTGGAATGTGTATAAATCTAAGGATTTAATTGGGTTTATAGACGAGTACTGCAAGAATGTTAAGGTAATGAAAGTTGGTAATGAGTGTATACTTATGGGTAGGGAAACAGAGAAGGAGGAGCTGTCAATTAGCACCCACAATAGCGAATATTTTGTTATTACCGATAATGAAGATAAATGCACGGACTTCAATATATTTGGAGGCTATCTTAATGAGTATAATTAATGCTTATAGATGAAATGGAGAAGTTTTTATGTAGGACTTAAGGTTTTTGTATTTTTTAATTGGTTTTTTAGAATTTTTGATGAAATTTTGTGGTTTTAGAGTGAAAAAGTTATATAATTTAGTGACGATTATAATTAGAAAATGCTATTCAGTGTAAATAATATTAATAATGATAAACACAGATATCATTAATTTACAAGATAATATCATCAAAAATACTCTAAAACTCAATACGCATTTTACTTGTCTTTGCATGTTCTGCAGAAAAGCTTCTATTTTTATCCAAGCCAAACCCTAACTCCCACTCTCTCCTTTTGCTTTTATTTTTACATACTTTCACTCTTTTAGCCTTTTGTCCCTGTATAGCTTTAATCAATTCATACCTTAAAAGTGAGCTTCTCCAATCCTCATAACTCATTTTCTCTATTTCCCATATTCGATTTTTAATATCCTTATTATCCGCATTAACCAAAATCATTTCCAATTTTCTAACTTTTTGATCTAATTTAATATTTTTAACCCTTAATTCCTCAAGTTCTCTAACAGTTCTATCAACAATCCCATTCTTAATAATATTAATACTCGTTGTCGGGATGAAATTTTTTAGCAATTTAGACTTGGCCAAAATTATTTTTTTTCTATAATAAACATAGTTTCCTTGATGTAAAAAACTATGAAAAAAACCTGAAAAATTTGAAAAGTTGATACAAGGGTTGTTTTTTATACTTAAGACTTGTAAGGATTGGATTATTGGGGTTAATAAATCAATATTTTTTATTGAGTTTTCTGAGATGTCTAATTCAAGGAGTTCTAGTTTATTTAAACAATGGAGATTTGAGATCATATTAAATGAGCAGTAAAGGTATTTGAGTGAAGTTAGATGTGAGAGACCATCAAGATTTAGGAGTTTGTTATGAGAAATATTAAGTTCGATGATGAAGTTAAGTTTTGGTGGGGTGAGTTTTGATATGATATTAAAAGATAAGTCTACTGTTTGGATTTTCTTTGGTAAGCTGCAAATTTCATATAAATCATTATGATCCGCTTTTAAAGTTTTAAGAACTTTAAGATTTACAATCTGTTGAGGCATAGATCTCAAACCACAGCTACTAAGTATCAAAACATCCAAATTTATAAAAGGTAATAAACTAGGAAGTTCTCTTGTACCTGAAAAATTCACTGACTTGATTTCTGACAGGGAGAATATTTTCTCGATTTTATTTAAATCTATCATATATAAGAAAAAAATAAACCCTAACATATCAATTTGGAATACTCGCTATATCCCAGCCTTGGCCAACACAGATTCCATAAATTTCAAAGCATGAAATGCTTAAAATCGCATTTCCCGATGCATTTTTATCAATCTGAGCCACTCTAAAAACCCTATAATTCCTATCTGAATTTGCTAATCCCCAAGTTGATGTTGCTCCTTTTTCACTTAAATACTTAATTTCTTCAGCATTACTATGCATTCTCCTATCAAGAACAGTCCAATCAGTACCATTAACTGATCCTTCAAATTGCCAACTTAACATTGTATTAAGACTTGAACTTCCATTTCTTATAGTATAAGCACTAGCTTTAAGACTTCGATTAAGCCCGAGGTCTACAGCAACAAATGAACCCATTTCGTTTTTGGTTTTAAAATTCGACATTCCCCGGCTTACAATATCATCGATTTTCCCTGATGCTATACTTGATGAAAAACATTGGACTAAACCTAAAAGGTGAGGATTACGCCATTCTTGTCTTTTACCATATGTTCCTAGATAGAAAAAAACCCCATTTTCATCAAAATCGTGGGAGTATAAAAACTCAGTTTCTGTTCGGCGGGATACTCGGAAAAACTCTTGTGGGGGTCTTGGACGAGAGTTTTCGATTTTCCCATATGACTTCCAATTGTTTTGAGAACGTGAAAGAAGCCGGATTGGCATTTCTGGAGCTTTGGGATTTTTTTTGCTTTGTGGGGTTGATGAGGTTTGGGTTAAGTAGAAATTTCTAGGCGCACGGATAACTTTGTATTCATAGTCTCTGGGTTTATTATGTTCAGCTAGTTGAACAGATAATCCTTCTAAAATCATATCTTTACAAAACGCGAGCTTTGGGTTACTAGCAGCTTCAAGCAAATCGCTATGGGTTAAAAATGGCCATCGCACCAATCCGAAAATCTCAACAATCTGCTCTTCATCCAATGGTTTTCTCTTATCGTTTTCTTGAAAAGCATAATCACATACAAAAATATACACACTTTTTTCATTATCTACTTTAATTTCATCACTTGCTATAATTGGTTTAATAATTTCATATGGCAAAGATATTAAAGCAGGTAAAGATTCAGGGTTTTTTTGTATTTCTTGAAAATTTTTTAGTAATTGGGATCTTGATGCTTCTTTTAGTTCATCTGAATAGAATTTTATACCTTCTTGTAGGTAATCAACACAATTTGATGATGATAAGAAGTTAGTTATGATGTTTTTTATTGAGAATGACATTAGAGAAGTGATACCTAAAGCATAAGATGATGCCATATATGCATTAATGATATTTTCATCAAGGTTTTGGGAGAGGATTTCAATGTTTTGGTCTGTGTACATGTATAGGAGTATAGTATCAAATATATCTTTAGGGAGGATGCTTGAGAATTTTGGTTCTATGTAAGGGGGAAATTGAAATTCGGTTTTACTTTCGTTTTCGAATGCTCTGAAATAATATATACTAGCTGCAGCTACAATGACTTTATGAACTTTGAATGTTTTTTCATCTATTTTAATACTCGCATCAGCCAAAAATTTATTGTTCATAAATTTCCTTAGGCCGGTTTCCATAATAATTATAACTTAAAATAAGTTGATTGTATAAAAATTCAATTTTTTTCAGGAATATTTTATAAGAAGTTATGCAAGGGGATGTGTTTATTTCAAAAAAATTATATTCTTTATAGAAATTTTAATTATTTTTGATATGTTTTTGAATTGAATGAATTAAGAGATATTTATTTTTTATATTTAATTATTTTTGATATGTTTTTGAATTGAATGAATTAAGAGATATTTATTTTTTATATTTAATGCTAATGAAAAGGTTTTTAAGAGATATTAAAAACCTATCGAGTTAATATTTTTTCTTTAGAATCGCTTATAAATTCACTTAGTTTTTGAATGAGTTGTTGTAATACCATTTTACATTTAGGTAATATAAAAATGATGCTTCAATCAAAATCTGGATGTTCATTACCTTTACAGATTATCCTCTACGTCGAAGAAGTATATTCTTGGGTTTATTTCTTACTTGAGATGTTTTTATACATAATCCGTGGAAGCTTTCTTTCATATCCTCCTAGTTCCTTGAACATAGAGCTGGCGGGACTATTCTTTTTTGCTGTCGTTCAAATAATCAGAGTTTTTATTGGTATCTCTTAATATAGGAAGTATTGGCAACAAGACAGAAAGGGCTGATATTTTAATATGGGGAATTATTCTCTTGATTCCAAGCATTTTTGGAGGAGTCTTTTTTATCCGTCTTCAAGTCTATGTGTAAAACCTAAGTAGGCTATTTGCAGATATTGTGCTTAATATCATTTTGCTTGTGTTTATGATTATTGATTTCTTTCTTATGATTATTACTATAATATCTTTGAAGAAACTAGAAAAAATACAATAATTAACAAAGTTATATGTTTTAAATAGTTGGAAAATTAGGTTTATGAATAATGTATTAATAATATACTATTAGGAAATATGAAAAAATAGATTTAGAAGTTGAGATTATTTAAAAACTTGCTAGATAGAAAATAATACCGAATTATCAAGCATACTGAGATTTGATGTATCTTTTTTGTCATTAAGATTGATTTTATGAGACTCAGGCAATACTTTGTTTTGATTTATGCTTTTTAAGGTATGTTTGTATAATTGTTTATAACCTTTTCGAAACTGTTTGATTCTATGTATCTTCAATCTGTTGAACTTATATTTAACCCAATTTTCTGAAAACCCTTCAACTAAACCCATTAAAAATGAAATTGTTTCCATAAATCCAAATACTGAACCAAAAAGTCCTGAGAGGAATATAAACCACGAACTTACTGTATTTCGCTGAGTGATTAAAGCATTATTACTAATTTTCATTATCACTTTTACAAAAATAAATGCTTTAAGGTTTATACTATATATGCATTACGTCTGTTGGCTTACTTGTGAACCTAATTCAGTAGGCTTTAATAAAGTTAAATGGTATCCTGTGCTGAAACTCGGCCACTTGCTAGACTGTGAAGTGAAAATCTATGTATAATATACTGAAGGTATTAGTTCAATATAAAATATTGAAGGAGTTGAGCCTTTAAATACATATTGAGTACTATCAGGATAAATTGGTATATTAATACTACTACCATTTTCTGGTATTGATGATGTACAAGTCATAGTAACCATAATCCCATTACTATAAGCTATATTCTCATTAATCTTAAAAGTCACACTAGATTCATTCTCGCTTTCAAAATCCTCATACTCAACTTTAATCATACAATTTCCTTCATCTTTATAACAATTTTGAATTTTTTTCGTAAATTTAAACGACTCATCATCAATAGAAATATTCTCATGACATTCATTATCTTCAACACAAGGTCCATTATATTCAAAGAACGTAACAGAAATGGCTAAATTATCAGCTTTAATATTTTTAGTTAAAGTTGCAACTGGGACTAAAGATTTAATCTCAGAAATATTATCATAATAAAAACTAAGAAAAAGACCAAATATTGTAACAAAAACCCCTAATATAAAATATAATGTGAAAATTCCCCCAATTTCATTTTTCTTATAAATTACAGGAACATCAAGATCTTGTTCATGTGCATCAGTAAAAATGTCGATGTTTTTTATCCAGCCTAAGAAATTTCTTCCAAGAAATATAATTATTGTTGCAATAAAAGATATTATTCCAATAAGCATCCAGAGATAATTAACGGTTTTTTCAACAAATGTAGTGTTTCCAGGGTAATCAGATGGTTGACTTTGGAAAAAGGTCAATTGAACGAATTTATCTTTTGGAAATGAGGAACCTAATGGACAAAAACTTCCTATAAAGCATTCAAGGCATAAAGTTGAGGCGCTTTTAGAACTGAAATATCCATAATCGCAAGGTATACATTGAGAAGCATGGGTACAAGAAATTTTGAGAGATGATGAGCCTGGAGGACAAGGTTCTGGTGTATTTTCTTCGCAATAGTAACCTGGAGGACATGGGTCACAATTTGGTGATATGGTCCCTGAACTACAGGTTATTTGATAACCATCTTCATCTGAGTCTATTCTGAATAATTTAGCAGTTGCAAAAGAATGAACTTTTAGCGATCCAAAATGTATCCCACCTCCAAATATATAAAAGCTTTTACCATAATGAAGCATACCATGGCCAAAAGTGAAGATATCAGAAAAACTTCCAAGATTCCTTACTGTGTTATTTTTCCAATTATAAGCAATTATATCTTTAGACAATGCATAATCCAAAAATGTTCCAAATGATACAATAATTTCATCTCCAACAGCAACAGCTGAACTTTCAGCAGGCATCAACGAATTATCACTATAAAAAATGCTTGTCTCTGAATAATAATTATTCCCTTCAAAGCTTATTCTTATCAAATAAACATTAGAATTTCCATTATTTTCAAAAGATCTTCCACCAGCGGCAAAAATCATAACATCCCCATTATCATCAGTCTCACTCCAACAATAATGATCCATAATCGCTAATTTTATATTATTTTTCTCAATAACAGTATAAATAGTATTCATAACATAATTATAAATTAGAATCTGAGAAATAGTTCCACCAAAATCAGCCCCACCAATAATCAGCATACTAAAAAGATAAGGAATAAAACAAGCACCATAGCGACCTGAAAGAAAATCAGTCCCATCATTAAGAGTTATCCAATATTTATTGTTACTGTCATAATAAGAAAAGTCATTAAATATTGTTGTAGAATCTCGACCTCCATATATAACCACTCCACCACCAATAACTAAAATACAACTAGTTAATTCTCTAGATTTTGGCTCTTTTCCTTGAGTTATAACTCTTTTCCAATAATTGTTTGTAATATAATATTCCCATATATCATTTAAATATGCACCTTTATCTGAAACTCCTCCAAAAATCCAAATTTTGTCGTTGATAATTTTACTGCAAAAGTTTTTACGAGCTGATGGACCTTCCCAATTTATAGCTAAAGTTTTCCTTTTATGTGGTGATTTAGAAAAATCAATATATGATATAGAGTTGTATATATCAACAAGATTTCGACCTGATATAAAATATAATTTAGAACCTGATTGAGCTTGACCGAATTGTGTGAGGAATTCATCTTTGAAATTTGAAAATAATGACCATGATGAACTAGAAAATGTATATTTCCATATTGATGAGAAAAAAATGTTTTTTTCTTTACAACTTCCATAGATTATATATAAAGAATCATTGAAAACTATACTTGATAAGAAATTGCGCATTTCTGGTTTAGGTTCTGATGTGGAGACTATTTCCCAGTATTTATAGATTAGATCGTAACGATAAAGATTTTTTTCTGATGGGGTTTCTTCATATCCTGAAGTATACCCAAAAGCATACAGTGAATTATTGAAAAAACTCAAACTAGGTCCAACCTTAGTATCAGGCACTTGTCCCACCTTAGGCATTTCCTTAACCTCTAAACTATCTGTGTCAATCCTATATAAAAAATACAAAAACAAATCATTACAAGACCCTAAATAAGTAATTCCCCCAAAGATTCCAACATAATTTTTCCCTTCAAAAACAAACCTTTCAAACCCATAAAATCTTCTTCCAGATATTGGATCTCCTATAAGTCTTTCAGTATTCCAAATTCTAGTATTTAAATTAAAACTAAACACATCTCCACTTATGCCATCTGCTTTTTCACCAAAAAAAACTAATAAAGTTCTGTCTTTTCTAAGATAAAGTTGGGCTGAGCCTAATCCAGGAGGGACTAAAGATGACTCAGGAAGTATTCGATCCCAAAGGTTTTCTGTTAGATTAAAAATGTTCAAAGCATAAGTGTAGGACTTTTCTTCAAGAATGTACCCTCCGAATGAAATTATTCTGTTTTCTTGATCGTCAAATATTGATGTTAAGGCATAATTGAGCTGCGGAGGTGTTCCAGTTGATGGAATTTGTGTTATTTTAAGAGCTTGGACGTATATTGTAGGATTTGATTGTAAGGGAATATTGAGCTGTATTAATACCGCTAATATTAGGTATATGCATAAGATAAATAACATTACTAGGTTTGTATAAATAATAGGTAATAATCTTGGGTAATGAGATTATCTTTTTTGAATTTATTTAAAAACTTTTATTTGATTGAGGTTATTGATTTATTTGGATAAATCCTGGTGTTTGGGAAAGGAAATAATAGATAACAAACTAATTTTGTAATTCTTAAAGGTTTTATTGTAGGAAATTCGAGTGGTAATAATATAATTAATGCTATCTTGAAGATAATTCCTAATTGATTGATTGATTGATTTGATAATTTAAAAAATTGCAGAAAATTGATTTGGAAAATTATGGTTTGGTAAATGGTGATTCTTAAGGTATTGATATTGCCTTTGCTACGAGAACAAGGGTTGAATTTTGATATTGGATCAACTGAGGAAATTGTGAATTGTTAGGATTACATTTAAAAGAAAATTTTAAAATAGATTATAAATTTAGAGTCTCATATTTTGATGTTTTTATGGTCAAATGCATTGTTAGACCAAGGAGTCATATATTATAATTTCATATTTTTATAAGTATTAGTCGATCCGATAGCAAAAGATCTTAAATATAAAAAAAGGTGATAGATTAAGGATAATTGTAGCCAAGATTAGGTAAACTATTTATTTTTAATAATATACAATAAAATTGGTATAAAATGCTAAGTCTTATATATAAGTATATAATTACTGTTAAAAATATTTTAGCATTTTCACCTTGTTTAATTAATATACACTTGAATTATGAAATATTCCCTTATAACATTAATGCAATCTATTAATTCTAATAATCCCACATCCTCATTACATCTATAAACATAAACCTCAAACAACATTTGCTTCATTTTACACCAAAACATTTAACCTATCTATCATTTTTAAAATATTCTCTAAATTACCCACACCTAGCATATAATCACAATAATCAATATGACATCCTAACACCTAGCATATAATCACAATAATCAATATGACATCCTAACTCCCATAAAAAAATTTCAATTAATCAAATCCTAACCCATATAATATTTTCAATCCCATCGCATATATTTTCTCTTCAATTAAACCTTATCCGATTTCAAAAACAATAAAATGGATTTGCTGACCTGCCCAATTTGTATGCATGAATTTAACTCTGACAACTACATCCCTCTAATCCTCCACTGTGGTCATACATTTTGCAAGAAATGCATAGAAAATACTGAACGAAGAATGGGTGCTTTACAATGCTCACTATGCCGAGGTCTTGATTTCCGAGATATTTCCGTAATCAAAAAAAACCTCATAGTCTTCCAAAATCTAAACCCTTCAGGTAAAGTTCCTTTAGTTCCATGTCCAATTCACTCATCAAATGAATGCACATTTTTCTGTTCAACTGAGAATATTCCATTCTGTTCTAAATGTGTTACAACCCATAAAACTCATGAGTTTTACGATATAGATGATCAACAGATAACCCAAGGGACTGATATTAAAATTGATGATAAATTAACTTGTGTTCAAGAAGCATTAAAAATCGCTAATGATGAAAGGTCTAAAGCTATTACAATAATGGAAAGATTTGATGGGAAAAAAGAACAGAAACTTTCTGAGCTTAATAAAAAATTCGATGAAATAATCGAGCAAATCAATATCAAAAGAAAAAACTTTGTCCAGTGTTTGAATGGAAAGTACAATTCAACAGCGAGGAAAATCCAAAAAGTAATTGAAAGCTGTGAGGATATCATAACGAAAAAAAAAATAGACGCAAAAACCCTTCTTAACGGGAAAAAAGAGATTAGTTTTTTAGCTAGTTCAGCTCGATATAAAGCTTTTCAACAATTAGAAACAATCGACTTATCATCAACATCATTATCTAAAGATATAAATAAATTAGAAGAAGTAATAGAAACAGCTGATTTAGAAGTCCCAATAAATTCATCAAGTATTCTTGAATCAATACTTAATCTTAAAACCCCAGATATGCAATTAGAAGAAGCATTTCAATTCAAACCTAAAGATGTAAGTCTTATAATCCATGAAAACAATCCTCATCAAGTTGAATTAGTAAACCAGCTTATAGAAGAAGGTATCGAAATATCATCAAAAGTTAAGGCGATATTAGAAAATACTGATAGGAAATTTTTCATGCCACAAGAATGTAGACCTTATGAAGATCGTCCTCAAAGAATAGGTTTTAATACAACAATTTCAGCACCTCATATGCATGCTTATACATTAGGTTGGTTAGAAAAATTCATAAAACCAGGGATGACAATTTTAGATGTTGGATGTGGAAGTGGTTATTTGACTGTATGTTTAGCTAAAATGCTAGGTAAAGGAAGGGTTTTTGGAATTGATCATATAGAAGAACTTATTAATCAGGCTATGGAAAATATTTATAAGTCACATCCTGAGTTTATGGATAATTCAGAAATCCAAATACAGATGATTCATAGGGATGGGCGATTAGGTTTAGCTGAATATGGACCTTTTAATATTATACATATTGGAGCATCAACACCTGAAGTCCCATCTGCGCTTATAGATCAACTTGCACCTGGAGGTATTTTAATGGCACCCATTGGACCGATTACTTCGAATCAGAGAATTACGTTTATTGAAAAAACTTTGAATGGAAGCTTGAACTCAAGTAGTGGACTTGGGGTATGCTATGCACCATTGACTGATAGAGAAAAACAATGTCCTGCTTCATATTAGAATATTAGTTTATAATAGTTTTATAATGAATATTTTAGGTTGAGATTGGATAATAGGTTATTATGGATACTTTTGAATTTCGGTTTAGGCTTGGATTTTTTTTGGTTTTTGAAAGAGAAAATTTGGATTTTTTCCATAATGTGGATGATTTTTTAATTTTATGACTGTATTCCAGTACAAAAATTATACAACAACATCAATCAATCTCATATCACATCATACTAACAAACTCAAATACATAATATCATTATCTTCCTCTATCACATAAAAAACCTAAATAAATCCTTTATTACAATTTCTATCATCTTTTCCATATCAGAACTGCGACATTTCCTTATAAATACACATTTTTTACCTATAAAAGCCTCAATCACTTTCTTTTGCCACAAAAAAAGCTTATAAACTCAAACTAATTTATATCATATTAACTATAAAAAAATCAGTAAAAATGTCTGCGCAAAAATATAAATTTACAAAAGGCCAAGATGCATATTTCTTCAAGTACTCACCTAAAAAAACCCAACTTCCCATGACAAAAATCATTATCCTAACAAGCCATTATTGAAATCTTACTATTATTTAAATCCAAGTTCATTTTATCAAAAAGTTATTATTTGGCCATAATCTAAATAATCAGAAATCTTAACAAGAATTTTCATATAATATAATTGCAAACATCATATATGACATATCTGATTAGATATTTCACATAAAAATTTTGTTTTGTAGAATACCACATTAAATATAAAAATCTAAGTTTAATGTGGAAGAAAAACCTTATGAATCAATTTTTATAATATATAATTAGAGTTAAATGACTATTCATATACAACTATATGATATTTCTAATAACAAATTAGGTTTATAAATGGTGGTTGAATTAATTCTCCTCATCTCAGTAGCACTAGGCTCAGGGGTTGTAGAAGATATAGATAAAGCGTATTATCAAAACTATAGTTATGAGGCTAGAAACAATATTGGAAAGACACAAATTGAAGAAATGAATAAAAATTCAATTCCACCAAATATAACCTCAGGATTTGCTATAGATAACAATTATTATTTGGGATGGAAATTTGACACTGATCAAATTACATTTTTATTTCAAGTAAGTCATATGTAGTGTAATAATATACAAGGATGGTGTGGGATTGATTTTGTTAAAGGAATGTCTCATTCAGAAATGATGATAGTTATAAACAATGGTGGTCAACCCGAAGTTTATGATTACTACAGTACATCCAACTCTAAGCCAACACAACAAGTATCTGGTTGTTTGACCTTAATATCTAATCAATCTTCAGTAACTGCAAACGGTATAACTGCTTATTTCACAAGGCCATTGAAATGTTCAGACTCAAGATTTGAAATTTTTTCCTCAGGTTTAGCAACTCCTTTAAGTTGGGGATATTTATCATCAAACAAAGGTTTTGAACAGCATAATTCTAAAGGTGAAGGGGATATAGTATTTGGTACGACAAATGCAACTTCATCTTGGGTTCCAAGCAGTAGTAATGATGATGATTTTTTTAATGACCATGGAACTATGATGTCAGTTATGTGGGCTGGGTTAATCCAACTGGCAATAATCTTTGTTAGATACTTCAAATGGTGGCCTTTTGCTGGAGCAATCCATTCAATTCTTGGATGTGTAGCTGCAATTTTTACTTTAATCACAGCATATGAAGCTTTTAAAAAGGACAAAAATCCTTTTGATGCACTTCGTGGAGAAAAAGAACTAAATTATCATTCAAGACTAGCTTTTACTTTATGTGCTTTGAGTATGGGACAAATTTTTTTAGGTTTTTTCTGTAAGTATGTGCAAGTGTTTAAAAAAAGTATTAGAATGAATTCTTTGGCTAGAATATGTCATGCAGTACTTGGATGGACTCTTCCTGTTATGGCTATGGCTAATGTTAAATATGGTTGGAAGCTTAATGATGATGAAAGTAAGATGAATAATTATATATACCCAGTTTATGGGGTACTTACTGCTGCTATTATCATTCTTGAGATTAGATATAGATGGGGTAGTTGTATTTATGAAAAGATTAGAAGCAAAAGGGTTAAACAAAGTAGATCAGAGTCAATTGGGTCACTTATAGATGGAGAAAAACGTGTTCGGCATATTGATGTTTTTAAGGAAATAGTTGATTCTAAAAAACAATGGGTGTTTTGTGATGATATGCTTCTAGATGTGTCATTATTTAAATTCAATCATCCAGGAGGGTTTTTTATGTTTAAAAAAATATATGGTCAAGACATTGGAAAATTTATAAATGGCTGTTCATCACCTGATCATACAAGACCTTATTATCATACTGAAAGTGCAAGAGATATGCTTAAACATCTGAAAATCAAGAATATGGCTTATGCTTCTGAAGTCTTTGATCAAATCAGCGCAGGAGAATCTTTTGAATCTATGCAATGGAGTTTAGCAAATAGAGTTCAAATAGCCAAGTCAACTTATTGTTTAGAATTCACTTCACCAATATGGCAAATGAAAGCTCATCCTCCAGGATATGAGTGGATGGGTAAACATTTTCAAATCAAAGCAAGAATTGGTGGGAAGGTTATTAGAAGATACTACAGTATGGCTGCTGTAAATCTAGGAGCATGGGCAAGTGAAGTTCGTTCTCGAGGATATTCTACTAAAGAATACTCTATAGACCAAGACAAAAATTATTTACGTTTTCATCTTAAACATTACAATGGTGGACTTATGACAACCCATTTAACTGAAATGCCAATTGGTACTTTTGTAACATTAAAAGGTCCATTAGGTCCTGGCTTGCTTATAGATTCAGAAATCCAAAATGATTATCTTGTATTTGGTGCAGGTACAGGAATACTTCCATTTCTTGATATTATTTATGCAGTATGGTGTGGGAAACTTCCAAAAGTTGTACTTCATATTTACTGTAGTTTTAGAGATGAGGAATCAAGTTTTGCTGTTGATCTTATAGAAGCTACTGCTAAAAGATACCCAACATCTATAAAACTTTATTCTAGAGCTGGTGAAGCAGGGTTCCAATTACATTCTGAGTTCTGGAGGAATATTTTACCATTACATGGAGCGAAAATGGCTTGGATTTGTGGACCACCTCCATTTAACCGTAAAATCATCAGGATACTTAAAGGAGAAGGATTCAAAGCCGATAACATTATAGTTATTTAAGTTCTAGAATATGAATATCTTTATTAAAAAATGGTTTATTTGTGTTTATATAACAAAAAAAAAATATTTTCCTATTCACAATCATATAAAGTTGATGATTTTATATACATATTATTATTATCTATATGTTTACTTCTATATACTATATTCCAAAGTTATGTTCTTTATTCTATTTGTATAAAAATGTCTTTCATAACTAGTAAACACAATCCTGCTACAGGACTCAAGATTTACTTTATAAGACATGCGGAATCACTTAACAATATTCGTTGTCATGATGATCTTCAAGGTTATGAGCATCTTAGATCTCATGACCCAGATCTATCTCCAAGAGGATATGAACAAGCATCTCAATTAGCTCAGTTTATCCGTCAACATGAACAACTAGGAGAAGTTTCTGAAAGTAATTCTTTACATAGTTCACTGTAGTGCAATGTTCAGATCTTTATTAACAGCTCAAGCCTTGCAAAAGGAACTTGGGATCAACCCTGAAATATGGTTGATTTACCATGAAGTTAAAGGTTGCAGGGAGCTTAATCGAGGTTTTCCTGGTATGTCAAGGCAGGAGATCACCGAAAGGTTTCCAGGTTTTATAATTCCTGATGGGGTTACTGATGCCGGGTGGTTTTTACGTGATGATTCTGAGAGTGAGGAAGAGGGATGGGTAAGATCGAAAAGAGTATGGGATAGATTAAGACATATGGGAGATGAAGAAAAGTATCAGGGAAAATCGATTATTATTATCACTCATGGTTTATTTATGGACTTTCTTATTGGAAGAGTTTGTAATAGGGAAATGAAAGGAGGTAAACTTTATATAGAGCCACGCTTTGTTTTTTTTAACACTGGGTATTCTTTAGTTTGGGTTAAGCATCATAAGCCTATTGTATACTTTTTAGATCGCATTGAACATTTAGCGGTAATGCCTCTTATGTATCATGAAGGTGAATTAGAATAGAATTATAATCATTTTATTATGAAAGAAATTAGGTAATTAACAAAGTGATTGGAAAGTTGTAGTTTTATTATAAGTTTTGGATTATAGCTTTTTGTGGGCTTGGGGAATTTATGTGAATTAAAATATCTTTGATTATTAGGTGAGTTAATTACTTTATTATGAGAATTTTGTGTTAGAAAAAATATAACTTTAACATCACTTTCATTAAGTATAAAGATATCCTATAATACAAATTTTTAAAGAGTTGATAATCGTCAAGCTTTATGTTATAAACGAATAAGTAAATTTACCTATTAATAGCTTGATTAGTTTTATGAATTCGATATAATAGTTATGAGGAACGCTAAAGAAAAGACTCCAACAAAAGATATCACAACAGAAAACCAAGAATAATGAAAGAAACTCCAAGAACTTCAAGCTTCAATTGAAGTAAAAGAAAGCCTCAGCCAAACTCTTGAAAAGGAAAACCAGAAGCTGAAAATGCTCCAGAACTTTAATTCAGTTTTTACAAAAACCCAAGCTAGTAAAGATTCAGCAATAATCACACAAGATACTTAATGAGCTTATAAAAGTAAAAACAACAATCGAAGAAGAAGTTGAAGAAATTTCTAAGCTAAGAAAAGATAAAGCAGACTTGAACAATAAAATCAGCGTAATTGATCAAGAATTAGGACAAATAAAACCAAATACTGGAGAAGTTGCTAGAAGGGGAATTAGAGATAAAAGTTTTGGAGGTTATTCTTTAAAGTAGGTAAAACTATTGTCATAGATGATTGATTAGAGTAAAATAATGATTTCATTTTGATTAGGATAATATTTTTATAGTAAGAAAATATATATAAGGATATGATTTTATTATAAAATATTATCGATTAATTTGACTCGAAAATAAATGTAAAGTTGTTATAAAATTGTATTTTTATTAGGTTAACTTTAATACAAATTTTATTAATAATAAACTTGTGTTAAAATTAGAGTATTATATTAAATATCATTTATAATTATTAAAATCGAGTAACTTACGCTTAGCAATACTTTGAAATAGCCACTGTGGACTTACTTTCGGAATTTTTCTATTTTTATTCGAGTCTTGCTCATTTATTATTTCAACAATAACTAGTGTGCAAAAATTAGTTTTATTTTCAATATAGCAAGCACCTGAAGCTTGTAAAAGATCTATGACAACTTTTTTGATTTCAGTTGTTTGTATATCACAATAAACTACCTGCCCAGTCAATAAATTTTCATAACTACACTTATTAACATAGTCCTTACNGTTATATCATCAACCCTATTATCAAATCTTTTTACATCATTATCAACTGATGTTTTTATTTTTTTTGCCTCTAAACTTTTATTATTAATTTCTGTAGAATCACATTTTTTCTTAGATCTTCTGCTTGTTCTTTCAAGTAAAAATGTATCAGAAAGCCTAATTTCTTTTTGTATTTTTTTCATAGACTTTTTATTTATTATCTCTGTATTATCAAGTATTATATCATTTTGACTTTTTGTTTCTCTCTCACCATTTTGTTTTATTAAAGGGATTTTAGACTCTTTTAGTATCAGAAAGTTTATTTTTATTTTTTCTGATATACGACGAAATTCTAAACGTAATGAATTTAATTCTACAAGGAATTCTTTTTTCATGAATTTACATGAATTTATGTTTGAAGTTGCACCTTTTCTGTACACTTTACAAAATATTTCAACTGATTCAGAAAATATTGTTAAAGCAAATGGGTTTTCATATCCTGTATAGAATATACTGATTTTTATACTGAAATCTCTTATTGGGTCGAATTCGATTACAAGCACAGCTAGATCTGATTGAGTTTCCCAAAAGGTTTTGGGATCGACACTTATCAGATTTCTTATTCCGCTAATTGATTGTAGAGGACATTCATTGAATGATTTGATCATGTAGTTTATTGTTTTCTTCATTCTGGTGACTTTGAATTATAGGGGGGGTTTAAAGCATGATTGGAAGTTAATTTTATAAAAATGCATAAATGCAAATATAATATTTCCTACTTAATAAATTATAGTGGAAATGTTTAATCCAATTAAAATTCTTAATATTTATAACCTAATGCATCAATTTTTTACTTCAAAATTTGATGTTTTTATAAGGAAAATTGTTATTGTATATTAAATATAAATGAAAGTTATACAAATATTATATATAATGCAATATAAAAGAATAATAGAATAATTTCTTTAAACATAACGAAAAAAAAACTATACAAATATTATATATAATGCTATATAAAAAGATTATTAGAATATTTTCTTTAAACATACTGAAAAAATCACTTTTTTTTGCTAGTCAAATGTATTTTGTAGATAATAAAAATTTAATAATCTAGTGAATATATATAATGTAAGTATATAGCTAAAGATGATTTTAATATTAAAACAAAGGTATTTATTTTAAGTAATTTAATCATTTTAGTTTTTAGTGAAGTTTATATGAACGAATGCTAGATTATTAAAATATTGTCTTTTAGTATCATATTTAAATTTTGCAGGCTATAATGCTAACTTTTAGTTTCTTGTTTTTATTTGTGAAATCATTTGCGCTTAATTTCATGATTATATTTTCAAAAAAATTATAAGGTCTAGGCAGCACTAAAGGCATTAGGTGAAAACTTTTGTTTTATATTTACATTATTATGATTTCAACACTATTAAAAGTCCTTTCATTACCACAAATCATTATTAAAATAAACTAAGTCAAACATAGTTTAAATATAAAAAAACATAAAAATGATATCCTATGAAAATTTGGAAGAAACAAAAATACCTGTATTAAAAGTAAAAATCAGAAGAAGAAAATCAAGCCATGAGAAATTTGGTGACAATCCTTTTTTAAAATCTTTTTTAAAAGCTTCTATGGAACCAAAAGTAACTTTACCAAAAGTAGAGGTATTATACGAAAACCAAATTATTGATAAGGATGAAGGAAAATCTCAACTTACATACAGACCTCTAACTTCACCGATATCAGTTATCCTTAAAAGTCAAGAAGGCTCACAAAACTTAAAAAAAATAGTAAGATCACGACTAAAGGAACTACCTAAGATTAAAAAAAAAGATAATCTAAATACAAAAGATATCATAATCGCAGGTAACTCAGTTAAATATTATGATTGGCTAAGCACATTTCTTAATTTTCCCACTTTCGCCAAAGAGAATTTATTATCAGAGAAAGCAAAGCAAATACGATTATCATCAACACCTTTAAGAATTAAGAGTTCAAATAATAGCATGAAAAAAAGATTACTCAAAAGCAAATACAAAGTACAAGCAAGGTTTTTTTCTAAAATAGTGTAATAACCTAATGTAATATGTGTTTAGCGTATTTTATCTTATAATATTAAATATTTGATGATATATCTGATATTATACTAGGCAATAAAATTTCATTTCCTTTAATACTTAAAATTATATCTATAGATAAAATACAAAGAAAAGGTTTAAGTAATTCAAACTTGGTATTACAATTTTTAGATAATTAATTTATTACTAAAACTTAATTTTAGGGTTTATTAATTATAGTAATCTTAGAAATTGTTGATGAGGAATTATATAATCAATATATATAATGTAATAAGAAAAAAATTCTTAATAAAGAAATCATTCTTATGATGTACTAGAAAAATATATGACCTCCTACATAAAAATCAATATCAATCTCTTTTAACCAAATATTTAAAAACACTATCCATCAGCTTAATTTCCTATAATAAACCAAATCTTCCTTCATAAAAAAAATCAAACAAAAAATTCTCTAATACTTTAAAACTCAAAACATGACACAACATTTATTATATATATTTTATGAGTATATGCAAAAAAATCATCAACCAAGGGTTCAAAAGTTCAACAGTATCTCCAACTTTTAATCTCACAGCCAGTCCTGATGATAACCGAAGAGGCAAAATGTCAATAAGTCCTCAAACACCTCTTATCAATAGAAAACTAAATTCTAAAAGTATCGATATAGAAAAAACCCAATACAAGCTTGAATTAGGTATGGACCATAACATACTACGAGCAATGGCTTTTGCTGACAAACAAGCTGAAGCTTTAAAAGACAATTCATCATTAACACATGGATTCAAAAGAATGTCGGCCGGGATGAGAATACTTGGAGATTATCATGCAAAAGATTCTTTACTTGGTATGATAAAAGAACATATTCAGCCTTTAAAATCAAAAGTTAATGGGAAACTTAGAAATTCAATGATGTCTCAGAACAAATGGATTAGTACAGATAGAAATCGTTGGATTAAAACAAGAGGACTTGAGGTATCATTTCATGAATCAGCTTCTTTTTTACAATTTTTAAGAGACCTTTTTGATGCACTTGATGAAGATGAAAGTGGGCGACTTTCAGCTGATGAATTAATTTTACCACTTCTTGCTTATGGTTTATGCCCAGATTCCTATTATTTTGAAACTGTATTTTCTAAATAGGCATTAAAAGTTATATTTAACTGTAAAGATACTTCGAAAATTATACTAGACAAAGACTCTTTTACTAATATGTTTAAAGAAGACTCCAGAACAGACAATTTGCTTAAAAATTTAGACATCCACACAAAAAACATGAAAAAAGAATGTGGTTTTAGTAAAAAGACGAATTACAGATGTGAATCGGCCCCTTTACAGAATTTTAGAGGTGAAAATGAAGAAGGGGTTATGAAATATGTTTATCCTAAGGTAGAAGAATTTATAAACTTAGTGAAAATGTGGTGGGCTGAGATGGGTCCTATAAAAGAATGTGTTCATATAAGTAAAGTTGCTGATTTTTTAGCTGAAAGGAGTATTTTTTCGAATAAACATGAAGGTATGAGAATTGTGCAGGAAATATGCAATCAGAGTACAATAAGATATGAAGAATATGAGAAAATATTTTTAAAAGCGATTTTTAAAGCTTCGTTACTTAATTTGGCTGCAGGGCTTAATAATGGGGAATTAGAAACTAATGATGCTTCATTAAGGCTTAAACTTTCCAGCTATCAAAGATTTTTAATGCTTAAAGGCACCGACCCAGATCATGAATCCAAACTTGGCCGAACAACTTTGCAAGCTATATGCAAATATCAAAACTCACAACCAGATATGTCCAGATTACGAGTATCTAAAGATATAAGAAACACAATCAAAGCAGCTGAAAATCAACACAAAGAACGAATTAAAGCTTATCTTTATAAACTTAACACCTGTGCTAAAGAGTTTGTAAATGAAAAAGGTGAAATTACGACAACAGCAAAAAACACATGGGATATCAGAGATTTTGTAGACTTAAAATATTCTAAACGTGTATCGACAATGTTAGAGGAAGAGAAAACATTTGATGAAGCAAAATATATAGAAAAACTTGTAAAACCGAAAAGGGTAAAATTGAATCAAGTACCTTTACCAAGGAAAATTAAAGCATTTCGTGAAAATTATATGCTGGAAAAATATCAGAAGATTGTTGTGAGTCCATTAAATGCAAAGGAAAATTTAGAATTTGGTAAATAGGAAATGGGATATATTATATAAATTTTAATGTAAAAATTATGATATTATGTTTTTTGGGAGGTGAGAAATGATAGGGTTAGAGATGAAGATTTATGTATAAGTTTGTTTAGGAATATTGTTAGGATTATTAGAAATTAATAAGATTTTAGAGAGTTTAAAAAGGTTAGATTTTGAAGTTTATGTAATTTTGATGGTAGATAATTTTTTTTTGACGAATGAATTTTTGGGTTAAAAATTGATATAGTTATTTATTATATTTATGGCTTCTGGTTTACATATATGATAATTTTTTTTGGGCTTTGAAAAATATTTTATGTGTTTCAAAATATTTTTCAATGATAATAGATGATATTAGATTTAATTATATATGATAGTTTAATTTCTAAATAGGTTTATATGTTATTGATAAAATAAATAATTACTAAGAAAACCCTAAGATGATTGTAAAATATAAAATGATTGTAATTATTACAGCTATAAACAATAATAACAACAAAAAACATATAGACTTTGATATCAAAAACTAAAATTAATATTTTTCTTATATCATCTTATGTATAAAATTATTCTTATCTTATTACAACTCACACACATTTTTACACTATCATCATATCTTCAATATATTAAATTTTATAAAACAGTATTATAAATAAAGTATTATATTGTGGAAAACCCTAGAAACCAATCGACCTCATTATTAAAAAATCAAAAACTTTTTCATCATTTAAACATAGCAAATACAAAATAATATTATAATATATTATTAATAAATCAGATCTAAATGTCTTCAAGAAATATTTACAAAACTAATCTGCATTCATATCATTCTTTATTTAAATAAACACAATCCATTAACAAATCATAATCAAAACCCACTTAAAAAAATAAATTACTTATAGTATTTTTCCAAAGGTAGTATATTAATTTATTAATAGATATTCCTTAAGACCTAACATCCTACATTATATATTCATCCAATTTTCCACTATAAATAATGTCAAAAGCCAAAAAAGTCCCTATCAAAAAAATATCTGAACAAAAACTCAGTCATTATTCCTCACTTTCTTTCATAAACCCACAAGCTTCTGTACCAAATTATAGCCAAGCAACAGATAAACCTGAGCTATATTCAGAATCACCCTATGCACAAAAATTGACTAAAGTTAGATCAACTTCTATTCTAAAAGACGCGTCATTATATCGTGGTTCAGGTCTTGTATCCCCACCTCCATTGAACCCAAAATTTAGCATAAACCTGAAAAATAAGATTAATTTAAGTACATCCTTTGCTTCAAAAGTAAAAGACGCTAATGAAAATCAGGTTAAGGTTAAGAAAAAAACCGTTTTGGGGGAGCGAAAAAGCACAGAGAGTCAAACTTATTTAATTGAACTTAAAATAGAAGAAATTAGTACAAAGCATAAAGAAAACGGTATTTCTAATGAAATTTTAGACAAATATCGTGAAATTCTAGAAGAGATAATATTTAAAGATAAAGTATTTGGCTCTTTACTTGCTAAAATAAAATTTGCTTATGAAGACTGGATTAAATCAAAAAGTGACTCCATTACCGAAAGCGCTAAACTAAAAGCTGAAATCCTCGAATACACAAAAAAACTCACTGAGGAAAGCGAAGAAAATAAGCGTCTGCACAAGAAAATTCAAAAATTCTCCCGAGAAAATGTGGAACTAGGCCGTGCTCTTGAAGAACGTGACAACAACTGTAAAGTTCTCCAAGAACATCTACTAAAAATCACAAACATCAACATAGACGAAGTCCCTCAAGATCGTACATCATGGAAAGTTCTAATAGCTGAAAACAAAAGCTATGCGGAGTTGTGTACAAAACTTAAGAAAAAAATAAAAACCCTTCAATTCCAAGAAAAAAAGCTCATGAAACTTTTCTGGATCCTAAAGCAAAAAGGTTACCCAGTAGAGGAAATATATGAGAATTTAGGGTCGAAAAATGTTAAAGTTAGTAACCCAAATAGTTTAGACGAGTTTTCTGATTTTGAAAGTTTAAACACAGAGCCGGCAATATATAAACCCAAGCCAGAAAGTATTCCAGTACTTAAAATGAGCCAAGTTGAACCTAATAGTTTTAGTGATGAAAGTGTAGAAGAATCGTTATAAAATAGGATTTTTTTAATAACTTGGTAGATTGGGTATAAAATTATATGATTTTTTTTTGACTAGTTTTTATTGAGATATTTGGTTTATTTATAAAGAAAAAAAGGATTATATAATTATTTTATATGGAAATAAACAGTTGTCTGGTCTGCTCGGAAGCGCTTAACAATGAAAACACTGAACAAAATGTGGAATCTGAGAATATGGAAGTGAGTTTCTATGAAGATATGAAAAAAACCCAGATACTTAATAATATTTGTCTGACAAATGAAGGGGCTATTTTGTGTAAAGCGTGTAAACATGAACTCATACAAAAATACTCAGAAAAAATCCTAGTCCTCGAAACTACAAACAAAAACCTAACTCAGTCTCTTGAAGATATTAAAGATCAATTAGGATTTATCAACACAAACAAACATAAAAACCCTAATTTTTTATACGAATCTCTCAAAGCTTGTGATGATACAGAAAAATCCTTACAAGAACAAATAAAAAACTTAGAAATCTCATTAGAAGAAGCTGATAAAAATATAGAAAAACTAGATCAAGAAGATCTGATAATACAAGCTAAAATGCTTGAGACTCTTGATCCATATTTAGAAAGTAATACAAGAAAACATGTTATAGAAGAAGAAATAAAGTATTTGACTAATGAAGATATAATGTTGAAAATATTTGTGATAGATTCACAAGATAAAATCGGGACAATAAATGGACTTAGATTAGGAAGGTTAGATCATATTTTAGTTCATTGGGACGAAATAAACGCAGCTTGGGGGTTTTGTGCTTTACTTTTACTAGGTTTGTATCAAAAAAATAATCTGAAAAGTTCTAAAATTTCATTATATCCTTTAGGATCAGCTAGTAGGATTTCTTATATGAAAATAGACAAAGAAAGATTTGAATTGTTTTTTAGCGACTATGACTATACAGGTAAAATAAAAAGGTTCAACAAAGCTCAGTGTATGTTTTTAGAACTACTTAAAGAATATGAGGATATTATACAAGATAAAGGTGTTCCATATAATATAGTTCTTGGGAGTATTGGAGGGATATCAATTGAATTTAACCCAACTCAAAAAACCAGTTGGACTAATGCTTTAAGGTTTATGTTGCAGAATTTGAATTATTTTCTAAATAAGTTGTAATGTTATGAGATTTATACAGTTTTTGTTTATATGTATTTTATAAAAATGGGTATATTTAATAATTAATAAGAGTTTAATATATTCTCTAATAAAGTTCGGCCCATTTCTGCTGATAAACCGTTTTCCTTTACAAACTTAGACACAATAGCTTTTTGGTTTGATCCTTGAGGTATAACTAAAGTCTTCATAGACCCATCGGGCATATTCACATCGACTACAACTTCATCATAATATCCAAGTTTTTCAGGACTTTTGTTAAGGTTTTTTTTTATCAACTCCGTAGCTTTCCTCAAATCCAAATCAAAATTTTTCGAAGACCCTAAGGACTTAAGCCTTTGTTTTTTCTTGAAAATCAGCTTTGAAGATGAAATCCCATCATTTTTTTCTTTATCTTTATCTTCAGTATCTTGTCCAGGTTCATTTTTTTTATCATTTAGTTTTTCTTTTTGCATATTTTCTCTTGTCTCAGCTTTTGGCCTATTTTTTACCCTGACTTCATTTTGTTGCCCTTTTGGCTGTTTTTCTTTTTTATGTTTTGATGCAAATGCGCCAAGTAAATCTTGAGCTTTAAGAAGAATTGATGGGTCTGAGATTTTATCTGAGGTTATTATTTGACCTTCAGCTTCTGATATGGATGAACGTTTTGAATCTAATCTGGCAAGTCTTGATTGAGGACGAGATCCTGATTTGGAACGTGCTGATCGAAATGAAGTATTAAGATTAGCGTGAACACGTTTTGGTCCTGGAGTTTTGAAATGCTCTATGCGGGATATTTGTTTTTGCACACGTTTTGTTGATGAGACTCTAGGGCTTTTAACATTAGATGTGCTTGGTTTGAGGTTTTTTTCACTGAGGATTTTGGTCAGTTTGGAGATTTCGTTGGATTTGCCCCCAGTGTATAGGATTTTCGGTTCTTTATTCTTAATAGCTTTCATCACATCCTCCATCTTAATAAGTTTCTCAATATTATTCTGCGCAGAGATTTTCTTCAAACCTACCATCCTATTATCATAAAACATCAAAAACATCTTATGTATCCTCAAAACCTCCTCCTGATTCAAATAATATTTCCCTGACACAATCTTCCCAAACCCCACACTATCATCCCCATGCGACATTGACGCTAAAAAAAAATTCATTACCCCCATTAAAAAAGTCCTTAAATTCTCCATCAAAATCTCCTGACAATCTTCAGCCCCAGTGATTTTCCAAAGTTTTACAAAAAGTTTTTCTTCGTTATCTTTTTTCAATGAACTTTCAATATTATCTGACATAAAAAATAATATTTTAAGTAATTCTTTAGTTTTATTAGCATCAAGAGTTAATTTCCCTTTACTGATTTCATCAAATTTTTGATTGTATTCTTTGATGAATTTACTCGCTAAAACTTTTTCAGTATTTGAATTACTTATAGGACTATCTTTTATGGTTGGTTGAAGTTTTGGTTTACTTAAAGATGATGTGCTTGCGTATTCATCGATAAGAGGTTTGGTTTGATTATCAAATAATTGTTTGTTTATAAGGGTTTTAGTAGAGTTTGATTGGGATTTCGTGTTTGATAAGTTTTTTGGCACTTGAGGAGATGGGGTGAAAGGGAGGAATTTGGCTATTCCAGCTATTTCGTTGTTGCTTTCTACTTTTTTTTTCTTTTCCTCGAGGATTTTTTTAGACTTTTCAGACATTTTGACCTTTGGGATGCATTTGATTTCTTTTTCTTCTTGTTCTTTTTTAAGAGCTTGGAGGATGTTGATTTTTTCGTTTTTGGCTCTCTGAAATTGCTCCATTTTACTTAGGAACTCGTTGAAGTTTTTCTTACTTTTGGGATCTTGGGGCTTTTCGCTGGACTGGGGAGGAGCTATTGGCTTTTTCTTCTGCTTGAGTCTAGGAGAAAACACAGACTCATTCGTATTCTTATTTTTATCAATTTCTTCACACTCTGGGTAGTTCTCAACATTTATAACTGTAGTCTGATCTGCACTAGCTTCAATCTTACTTGAACTCTGTGAAGATCCACTTGTTTCAACTATGCTCTTTCTTATTCCAGGAATAGATGATACATTAGACATTATTATTATATACAACCTTCATTTACAATTAAAAGTTTAATTAATAAATTACTAAGCAATCATCGTGCACTTATATTATGCGTTTATTCTTACATATTAAAGTAATTTTTTATATTAAATATAATAATGGGTTGTTGCCAAACTTCACTAATCGAATCAGATTTCCATACAAGCCCTACAGGTAGTATGATTATACAAGACAAATCAGGTCTAGGGTCTAAGAATTTACCTATTTCAATACCTTTGATTAATGATAGCTCACCTCCACCTCCGAAATTAACCCCGTTTTTTGGGAAAAAATTTAATTTTGATGATTCTGATAAAGGAATGCATGAAAAAAAAACTTTAGAGATAAACTAAATTGTTGTTATAAAAAATATAAGTAGATTTTATAGAAATATTATATAAAACTGAATAAAAGGTATTGGGTTTTGAATAGATGAAGGATTTTGAGTATAATAAAATTAAAATGCTTGGATAAAGGAAAATTGTTTGAGGGTTGGACTTGAAAGGTTTTTATCGTAGTTATTTATTGGAGAAATATGATGTGTTAATGTTTAGAAAATATTGGGTTTAGAAGAAAATTTGGTGAGTTAATTGTAAGTTTATTAAATAATTTAGTTTTAATGCTTATTATGCTGATTAAAATTATGTTGTTGTATGGGTTAATAGAATATATATTTTTTAGGGATTTTTTCGAATATATGTTAGCATATGTTATATATAGTTGAAATAAATAATTTCACTTTTTCACACCCCAAAAAAATTATTACAATTTTTTTAACTAATAATTATTTTTTTCGATCTTGGACACCTATAAAACCTTATAAAAAATTAAAAAAACAGCATCATCATCATCATTTTCAAACATCTATCAACCAAACAAAACTCCAAACACACAAAATTCCCAAAAAATTATATTATCTTCTAACTACACTTTCCATCTTCCAAATTACTTGCTTAGATTTTTCAAAAGTTTTTTAACAGCCTTAATATCTTTTGTCAACTCATCAGTAATATTAACAGATGATTCCTGTTCACAAAGTTGTAAATACTTTTTTTTCCCTTTATTAGTATTAGTCATAACAGTTTCAACTTCCAACAGCATTTTAGCAATCTCAATAAAATCCGCAATCTCCGATCTTTCCCTAACCCTACTAAAAGTTTCTCCCATAATAGCAATAAGCATATTCAACAAAACAATTACATTCAAAACACTCATAAACATAAAAATCACCCAACTTAATCCATCAAATCCTTCAGTATTAAATTCCCCAAGATTCATCATAAATGATACTTTTAATTCATTAGTAAAAGATCGATCCTTTCTTTGTACCATAGCTATCATACTAAAACTTATCGTCGAATATGTTAACAATATAATAAAACTTTTCATATCTTTTAAAACATTAACTAAAAGCTGAGTCATATATCTTGTTTGATTAAAAAGTCTAAAAAAAGATATACCTCTTAATAGACTTATAATCATCAATAATGTCATACAATGCTCTTTTTCTTTATGATCATAATAATAAGTAATTGCATAACTTATTAATATAAACAATCTTATTATATCAAAATAATTCCACACATCTTTCCAGAAAAGTGAAAAAGCTTGATACATTTGTATTACATCATAAACAGATAATAAACCTCCAACAATTAAAAATGCTATAAGCCCATTAAGATTTTCATACTTGAAAATCAGATAAAATGATAAAACTAAAAGATAAAGACCATAACACATTGCTTGTATAGCTTGATATTTTTTCAATTTTCCCCATTTATGTGTTAAAATTGTCTGTATGAACTTTGTTTTAAATATTTCCTTGTTTGGACATTTTATCAAACTTTCAATAAACAAAATACTTTCTTTACATCCGTTATTTATATTCATACGTATTGAACTCACATATACTACAATAGGTACTTTTTCACCTGAGGTTTCTTCATTATCATCATTTTCTTCATCATTATCATCTTCAAAATCGCATGTTTTGTTTTTTAATAAACTTTCATTAAAATTCATAGACCCTTTTGGGGTTTTTAATAATAAAGGATCGTTTATATTGTTTAAATGAGCTAATGTTGCGTTTTTTTCAAATTTCAACTTTTGGGCTATTGTCCCAGCATCATTTGGAAAAAAATTCTCCCTTACAGGATTAACTGTGCTGGAGAAAACTACAATTGGTAAATCTTGGATATCTGCGAATTTAGGAAAGTCTTCGATTAGGCATTTATTAAAAATTGAGTTATAGAATTTATGTAGTTGACTATGACCTTGAAGATTAAGTTTGATTAGCACATCTTCATTAAGAAAACTTAATGAATGCATGTTTCGTTGAAGTAAATTTTTAGTGCATTCAAATAATATATTAAGGGCTTTCTGGTATTTTTTATATGTAATCAAAGAAAATGGGTCAGTAAAATAACATGGAGTAAGACTAGCAGAATCACGAATACTTGATTTTATATGCCTATACATATTTGTGAATGCATAAAAATACATTGTATTAAACTGATATGGTAATACCGCCCAGTCATTCCAAATTGCATTATAAGCTACTTTTTCTCCCTTTAAAACCTTAAGCAAATAATCCATATACTCATATTTATCCTGCATAACAGGACCAATAACATCAAGTTCATTTGAAAACATCGGCGAATCAAGCACTTTAATCTGTTCCATATCGGCAAAAGCAATAAACTTGTTATTTTTACTCATACAAAATACCAAAGGCTCAATATTCACCACAGTCCTAAAAACTTTAGCATAAGCTCTAAGATTCCAATATATCAGTGTCCCATCAATTGAAAAACTAGTTAAATGATTTGTCTTATCAACAATAATACTAAGTATAGGCGATGTATGAGAATCTAAAGATATTAACATTTGTTTTTCCCTCCAAGCCCATACTTTTATTGTACAATCTTTACTTCCTGATATGATTTTATTCCCTTCTCTAGTTTGTGTAATACAAACAACAGGTAAAGCATGACCTTCAAGTTTATAAGCTGAATTCGGTTCTTTAATATTCCAAATAATAATTTTTTTATCATTACCTCCAGTAGCAAACATAGTCGAACCTTTTAAATGAACTTGACAATTGATTTTCCCTTCATGTCCTTTAAATCTTTGAACAATACTATAATTATTAAGGTCATAAACATAAATATAACTATTTTCACTTGAAATTGTTGTTATATAAAGACCACCTTCATCAGCAGCGAAACTAGATAAAGATACTTTGCGACTGATTTTAATACTACTAATCTCATTTGTTTGTATATTCATAAAAAGTATCTCATAACCATTACACAAAGCAAGTAAATCCTTTTCTTGTATATAAAGCATAACTTTATTTAACTCCCTATCACTCTTATAAATCTCATTAGGTAATTCATTTGTGTGTATATTCCACATTTTAATACTTTTCAAATCTTCCATATATATAATAACTGGTTGGTCACCAAAAAACACAAAATTATTCACATTACAAAGAAGTGACCTTGATGATTTTTTTATAGGGAAAATGAATTTGGCTATTTTAGAATCATGGCCATAAGTTGTAATATGGCTTATAGTAGAATCAACATAAAAATTAACAATTTGCCCATGATGAACTGGTATTTGTATAATCTCTTCAGCCATGGTATCTATAATAGCGATTTTCCCATCACTATTAGAAGTGATGATATATTTCTCATCACTTGTCATAAAAAGTTGTGATGGGAAAGCTTGTAATTGGAATTTTGAGATGAGTTTTAAATTTAATGTAAATAAATAAACCGATTTACCAACTGATGCTAAAACAGATTTACTACTTCTTGAGTATTTAACTAAAGAGGCACTTTCAGGCAAATCATATGAAAAACAGTCCCCATTTGAGTTAAGTTTTTCTATTTTTCCTGATGAATAAGCTAAAAGCCAATCTTCTTGAGAGTATTTAAAACTACTGAATTCACCTTTGAAGATGATTTTAATAGGAATATTTTCTGATTGATCTTTTACATCTATTGAAATTATACAATCAGAACATGAAGCAAATAATAATTTTGTGCTTAAGTCATATGCTATTCGGCGAATGTCATTGTTAGGGATAGGGATTTTCCTTATGATTTCTAATGTTTCGATTTTCAGCTCAAAAACACAGAATTTCGAACTGCAGTACAAAAGATTTGATTGCGGATCTATTACAAGTTTGCTGATTTTGACGTCTGGGATATTTTTTGTTAATATTTGGTCAGTTTCTGAATAGGTCTTGCAAATGTTGCTGGTCCCACAGAGAAAAATACTGTTTTTATCGTCGGGTAGGATAAGAGCTTCACGGATTTTATACCCAGTGTCGAGGTATATTGGAAAGACACTTTCAAAACGGGATTTGATTTTTCTCATCATTTTGTTGATGCTGCTGACGTTTTTAGTATCGACTAATGCTGTTAGTTCCATTCCCCCGTCTCCGATTGAGTGTTGTTTTTTGTTTTTTTGTTTTGGTATTTCTCCTACCTGAGTTATCTCCATTTATTTTAGAATACCTTTTGATAGGGTGATATTACCCTAAAATATATGAGGATGCATTAGTTTAGATTGATATCAAGAGAATGGTTGTTTTGAATAATAGGAATTTGAATGAAAAATTTTGATTGATATAAAAAGTGAGTTTTTATGATGAAGAAGATAGTGAGAAAGCTTATAATAATAATGATTTTGGTGTAACTGTATGGCAGTTAAGAAACAGTTGATATTGGTAAGAGTTATTTTGATAGGGGAGAAGATTTAAAATTATTATCATAAAATAAGATTTTATAAGGCCGGTTAGAAATAATATAATATAATATAGTAACTAAAAAAAAATGCATAGATAAAATCAAAGTCTAACTGGAAAATAATTTTAAGTTTTTCAATCAACAACTTAAAATAAAGTTTATACTCAACAGCTTAAATTAAAATTTATAGCAAAATTGTTATAATTTCAAGTCTTTATCGAGGAAAAAACTAATCACCCAATATACAATTTTGGTAAAATAAACTTTAATACTCACATTTATTCCCTATAAAAATCAGCACAAATAAACCATAAATGCATTTTACTATAACCCTCACAAACTTTTAAAATTCTAAATAACTCATAAAATAATCTTTCATCTAATATAAACTACCAAATACTCTAAATTCAAAAAAAAAATGATAATATCAATAATTATAATCCTATAAACATCCTTCATCAAATCCTAATTCCTCTATCTAGCCATGCTATCTNAATAACTCATAAAATAATCTTTCATCTAATATAAACTACCAAATACTCTAAATTCAAAAAAAAATGATAATATCAATAATTATAATCCTATAAACATCCTTCATCAAATCCTAATTCCTCTATCTAGCCATGCTATCCCATTTATTAAAATATCTATATCACGTTTATATCTAATTTTATAATAAAATACCATAAGCATTCCTAATAAATAGCAAGATATAAATTTATCTAATGTTTCTATCTTCATATTCTTATTAAAACAAATTTAAGTTATAATTTATGTCATTTTTATTATAAATTTTCATACTCTCACTATCATTATCAAGACTACTGTTTTTTATCTTATTAACAAAAGTGATACTTTTTATGATATAGTTTTTTGAAAATCTTATAATATCTATTATCATAAACATCAAATTCTGTATTTTAAAATGTACGTTTTTTGCCCTGTCACTTAATCAAATATAATAATTTCCAATTTCAAAATACGAAATAGGAACACAAAATATTTCAAACATAAAACTTTAAGAAACTTCATTTCATAATTATATTCTGCAGCTAAATAAACTAAATTTTTATCAATATACAGATTTTTTTTTTTGCATTATCGAAATTCTTACAAGTAGTTTATCCAAATCAAATATAATTTTCCTGCATATTTTGTATAAGTCCCGAAATAATGTTTTAAACTAAATATCAAGAAATTATTTGAAAATCTAAAAATAAAAATTCTCTATTTTAATATACTATCAAAATCTAACTTCCTTTTAAGACACAACAAATATTTTCTTCCATTCATCTAGGATAAAGTTCATAATTTTATTATAGTAAAAATTATGATAAAAGTTCATATTCGAGAATCTTCTATTATTTATCCTATATCTATTCCAAATTATTTTAATTTTCATTCATATACAAATTTCCCTTAAAAATCTCTAAGAAATGTAGTTTTTCTTAATCTTCCCTGTTCCGACTATCTTAAGATACTTTTTTGTAAGCATAAAAAATATATACTATAAACAATAAGACTTATTTGCCTTCATTTTTAAATATTTTCAAACAGAAGCCAGAAATCGAATATAAAGATTTCCACAACTTAGAAATCTTATTATGAACTATTCTAATCATCCTAAGTATATATAATAAAATCTTAGTATTTCAAGTATTTCATATCATTTTTCGATAATTTAAGAATAATTTTTTCATATTACATAAAAAAACCGGCCTTTCTAGGTAGGATTGCAATCTTTTATAAGGTAACCATGAATATTTATCCAATTTTTCCTTTTGTCTATTATATCAACCCAGCTATTTAAGACATATTTTTTACTACAACTGATAATGGTTCTGCTGTTTTAAAATCACCTGGCTTTCATAATGATCAAGAGTGTTTTTACAGCCGTTTCAAGGCTAGTTCTCTTTATTTCATATGAAACTCTATAGAAAACATAAAAAATTACGCTAAAACCGAAGATACTTCAATGATATATACAAGAATATTAGAGGCTTAAAAACAATCTGTTTTGAGTATAGGTTTTTTTAGATAACTTGTAATAAATTTTGCGACATAAGTTTATCCTAAGAGGTTTGTAGGGTTGTAAAGTTGTGATAAAAATGGTATCGAGAAATGCCGGATTAGCTCAGTCATCAAGATCATTTAAGATTTCAAAAAACAACTCTGAGTTTTTAGATTCACTTGCTTTAATGCAAAACACCCTTGAGTCTATAGACGCTGATTCTTTATTAAAGTACATCGAGCATGTCAGTTTCATAAACACCATCAAGCCAATGTCTAAAGACCTCGAAGCATGTTATGTGATAACAATAAGTTCTCTTATAGTCTACGACTACAACAAACCCTACGCATTTGACTCGGAACTTCTAAACTCCATACTAAAATCAGCAATATCTTTATCTGAAGCCCTATCAGTAGTCTATTCTAAAAAAGAGTCGAAAATGAGCATATCACCAAAAGTTAGAAATCTAAGTTTTACACTTCTCAACTCTGTCAGAGACCTTATTTCATCATCAAAATCTTCATATAAGCCAACAATTGACCTTAAAATCAAACTTCTTTCTAAAATCCTCAGTCTTGCAGCTATAACACCATTCAAATTGCTAATGGTCTCACTTATTAACCTAATAAAATCCCGAGTAACTTCAAATGTGTATCCTTGCTTTACAAATGCTAGTTCACCTTTTCTTCCTGAATATGATCGTAAACAATATACACTTGTTTTAGATTTAGATGAAACATTAGCTCATACTAAAGAAAATAAGCTTCTTGTTAGACCAGGAGCTTTTGAGTTTATTGAACAAATGAGTCTTCATTATGAACTTGTTTTGTTTACTGCATCAACACCTGTTTATGCTGATATTATTATGGCGAAAATTGACCCAAATAATCATATAAAACTTCGGCTTTATAGAGGACATACAACTTGTACTGATTGTGTGCCTATAAAGAATTTAGAAACGCTAGGAAGGGATCTTAGTAAAACTATTATTGTTGATAATTTAAAGGAGTCGTTTAAACTACAAGAAAATAATGGGATATGCATTTCTACTTGGACAGGTGACGACTCAGATCTCGAACTTTCAAAAGTAGCGATGTTTCTACAAAAAATACCATATATGGGTATTACTCATGTATCTGAAGTTTTACACTAAATGTACTACAATATTTTATAACATAAGAAATTGTCTTTTTTGTAATAAACTTATTATTAATATATAAAATGAATATGGATTTCATGGCATCGTTAAGTAGTTCTTTCCAAGAACTTGGGGATATTTTCTCTCACTCTGATATGGAAGGTTTTCCAATTGACCGTCAATACACAAAGACTCGTTTTCCTCTAACAAGTAATTCACAAAGGAGAGATATAAGTAATTTGGGTATATGGACATTATCAAGTGCTAAACTAGGTTTTGGTATTCAGCAATTACGTGAAGATTCTTTATCAACATATTGGCAATCAGATGGTAGCCAGCCTCATACTGTGACAGTATACTTCCCGCGCAAGGTCTATGTAAGTGAATTTTGTATATATTTAGACTTTAAATCTGATGAAAGTTACACACCAAGTAAAATGAGTATACTTATTGGAAATGCTATGACTGATATGAGAGAAGTTCAAAATGTTGAGCTTGAAGAACCTACTGGTTGGTATAATTTTGCTTTAGGTAAATTGATTAATGGGACTTATAATCCTGTTAAGACACATTATATACAGTTAGTTATATTACAGAATCAACATAATGGAAGAGATACTCATATTAGGAATATGAAGATTCTTGGACTTAGAGAAGAACCGGTTATAGCTTTTCCTGTGTTTATTGAAAATAGTTATTCTAAGTATACGATGCTCAGATAGATTAGAGTAGAGATATTTTTATTATAAGTTAGGTTGTTAGAAATTGGTTTTTATTTTTGAGATTTTTTGATTTCGAGGGGTTTTTTTTGAATTGTAAATTTGAAGGAATTTTGGGTATTGTGTATGCGGCTTTTTTATGTATGTTTATTGTAGAGATTTGCTTTAAGTTAGGAATGATAGATGGTTAGAGGTGGGCTTTTTGTTTTTGTTTGCTGTATTGTGTGAAAGATTAGATGTTGTTATTATAATTTAACTTTTAAAAATATGAATAATTTTGCTGTAAAGATGATAGTGTTGTATGCCAAGGAGAAAATATGTAATTTGTATTTATTTATTGAAGTTGAGTATTTATGAGTTATTTTTAGCAAACTTCAAATTATGTTAATACTTAATTAAAAACTAAATTTTTGAAAGTATATCTATTGAAAAATTTAAGAATTTCATCTATATAACTTAGAGAAATTATACTATTCATATCTAATAATCATATATTTAATAGGTATCATAAAAAATTCAAATGCATATTTTCTTGCATATCAGAACTGAAAATTATAAAAATCATTAAAAAATTATCATAACATAAACCCTATCAACTTCTACACACATTTAATCAAACCAAATCATTCTTCTTAAAAAGATTTCAGGTTTTTTAAATAATAATTAATATGGAAGACTCACAAACAGTTATTCTATGGCTTAGAGACCTAAATATAGCCATATCAAGCTTTGAAGATGAATTTAGTAATGGCTACCTTCTTGGGCAAATCTTATATCGCTACAACTTCCAAGACAATTTCGGTCAGTTTTCCAACAAACCAAATTCTTCACTCGCCAATATAAGCAAAGTCCAAGTAGCTCTTGAAAGGTTTAACTTAAAATTTGACCCTCATCGTATAATCAACAAAGAGCCAGGCTATGCGAAAAAACTCCTAGAAAAAATGCACAGAGCCTTGCATACATTACATAACAGCCCACAAGCAGCATTAAAAAAACGATCAGTTTCTGATATCCCTTTAGCAACAAAAGAAGAAAAACTTGCAGCAAAGGTAAAAAAATTCGAGGATTTTCGGCTAGCCCAAGCTGAAAAGGTTCTTGAAAGTGAAAAAAAACAGCGTGATTTGATTTTCCAAAGCAAACTCAAAGATCGAAGTTATCGTATAGAAACACTTAAAGCTAATAAAACTTTTATGCAAACTTGGCAGCATGAAGGGATGCAAAACTGGCTTAAAAATCAACAAAGGAAAAAAGCTCGAGTCCTTCACGACACAAATGTCAAAATGAAGCTTCTTAATGATAAAAAAAATCGAGAAAAAGCGGTAAATGACATTCATATTTACGATACAAATGAAGGGATAAATGATTTTGAAAGAAACATGATAAGACTTGGAATTGACTACTCAGGAGATGGGGAAAAAAAGGTTGTCAAGCAGGATTTAGCAGTTGAAGCTGCAGCAACAATGGCAAAAATCAAAGAAAATAAAGTTAAAAACCTTGAAGCTGCTAAAGAAAGGGAGGTAAGACAAAGAAATGCTTATATCGAGCAGAAAAAAAACGAGAAATTCGAACTTTATAAACAAGGGTCAGGGAAAATCGGTTCAAGTCTTATAAAAATCCTCATCAACAACTATAAACATGCTTTTCTCAAAATATTTTCATGTTACAAAAGGAAAAAAAAAATCCAAGAAGTTGAGAAAAATATCAACATGTATCGTTCTATAACAGAAGAAAAATGGGGACAAATAGACCGTAAAAGATTAGAAGAACTAGAAATTTTAGAACTTTCAGCTAAAAAAGATAATCTAGACAAAAGGAAAAATCTTAATAACAATGCTATAGAAAACCTAAAAAAAGCTCATATAATTCATTCGAAGTTATGTAAACCAATTGCCATTGACTTGATATTATTAGCTGAAAAAGCTTTTGATCAATTGAAAAACAATCAAAAAATCCCAGCTGGTTTGTGGAAGGAATGGCTTAGAGAATTTCAAAACAAAGGTGAGACTAGTTCAAGTGAAATTAAGCCTAGAAAAGATGTTGTGTTTGAAGAAAAAGAACAGGATTTTGTAGGTTCGGCTAATGAAGAAGTTGAGAGGTATATTAAAGGGAAGGATGAATGGGGACCAGTGCCTATGAATTATTCATTTGGGGATATTATGGAGAATATAATTGAAAATGCGTTTCCTCTTAGCCCACCACCATCTGTACCTGAAGGGCCACATTATCTTCCTTTAAAAATAATCGTTATAGGCCCTGCGTTTTCTGGGAAAAAAAGCCAGGTTAAAAAACTTGCTGACAATTTCGGATTGAAAGTTTTTGAAATGGGCAGGATTATTGAGGATGCGAAAAAAGTTATACAGAAAAAATCTGAACCTGAAGATTTGAAGAAGAAAAAACCTGTTGAAGAAGAGTCTGAAGTTTTTACTCAAGCTTGTCTTGAGGTATCTTTAGATGATGAATATGGGAAATCAAAACTTTTTAGGGCTAAAATTAGAGGGGTTTTTGGTGATGCCCCTAAACCTGAGCAGGAAGAGGTAAGAAAGCAAGTTAAAAAAGAAGAAGCTAAAAGTCAAGGGTTGATATTGTCAGGATATCCTACAACTTTACAAGAAGCTGTTGATTTAGAACGATGTTTAAGTGGGTTTATTCATCCTTCAGAATTACCAACTGAAATGAGGGATATTAAAAAAAAAGAAACAAGTTTACTTGTTAAACCAACACCTAAGGAAAATGTACCGGTTAAACTTTTTAATAGCGCTTGGGATGCGATTATATGGCTGGATTTAGATGAAAATATTGCTATTAGAAGAGCTTCGGATAGGAGAATTGATCCAGCAGGGAATATTTATAATTTATCTGTCAATCCACCTCCTGATAATATATTGGCTAGGTGTAAAATTATTGATAATCCAACTGAGGAGCAAATAAGAGCGGATTATTCCAAGTTTAACAGCCACAAAGACTCTCTCATACATTGGTTTTCACTTTTTGGACTAAAAAACATGCCAATCTTCTACATATCTGAAGCTTCACAATCTCCAGACCAAGTCTTCGACAGCATCAAAAGCAAAATCCAAGAAATCCTCTCGACAAAAACATCTTCTCCTCCTCCAGAAACCCCAAATGAACCTCAGCTATCCAAAGATGCCGCCCTAGAACTCTTCACAACCTGGGAAAACGTTCAATCCCGATATCTCCAAAACTTAAACAAAAGCCTTTATCTTTTTACCTTACTTTGGAATGACTTAACAAACTCTTTATCCTCCTTACAAAACAATTTTCTCGATCTTTTTAAACAAGATGACGATAAAATCCTTATAGCAACAAATTTTATCCCAGACTTCAATTATTTCATATCAAAAAAAAGTATATTTTCAAAACAAGAAACTGAAGAATTATATGAAAAAATTGACAGTATCAGTGATGAATTATGGGATATTGTAAACAAACGTAAACAAGTTTTTGTCCAAAAAAGGGAAAATATCATATCAAATTACACTTTAAATGAAAGATTATTAGAAATATGTTCAATTACTTTAAGTTTGTGTAAAGCTGAATTATACAAATATTCAAATACAACGAATATAATTTTTAAATACAAAAATATATGTGAAGGATATAATTTTCCTATACAAGAATTAGATGTTCAATTAAAAGTTATGTTACCAGCTAGAGATTTTATAAAAGAAGTTGAGTTGAAATTTAGTTGTATTATATATCAATATTCTTTTTTAAAAGAGGAAAATGATTTGTTTATTTGTAGGGTGTTGAAAATTTGTAGATGGGCTGAGGATAAATGTGTGTTATTTGGGAAAAGGGCTTCAGAGGTTTTTGATAAGTTTGATCAGTGGATTGTTCAGGATGTGCATTTGGAAAATGATGCGATTAATAAGTATGTTGAGGCATTGCATGAGAGTTTTAGAATGAAAACGCAAATGGCTTATGAGTTTCCGAAGAACTTTAATATACTACAGAGTTTGAAAACTGGAGTATAAGTTTTTTTTATGTTTAAAAATAGGATAATTTGATGTGAAAGATGAAGTTTTTTAAGATTTTTGTTGTGGGGTTATTTGTTTTATTTGGTTTTTGGAAAAAATTTTTTGATGGGATAAGTTTTAAAAGTTTAATATTTATAAGTTTTAATGGAAGTTGAATAGGGAGATTAGGGTTATAAGAATAACTAAAGATTTATTTTTAAAGAAATTAAATAAAGAAAATTAAAGCTCTGTTTGTAGTGGTAATATAAGAGTTTGGAAAAAAAATTGTAAGGTTTGATTTTTTAAAGATATTTTTGGGAATCTGATTGCTTAAAACTAGTCCAAGTGATGATGATAGAAATATATGAATGACTTAAGAATAATATCAATTACATAAAAAAGAAAGAAAAACAAAATAAGCGACTTGGTTTTAAATCAGCAGACCGACCAAGCTAATGATATTATTAACAGAGCTAATATCATTAGAGTTTTACAAGAGAGAAAGAAAAAATAAGTATAATTTAAGCTTACAAAAACTATTGGGTATTGACAATAGCTCTTTATAAATTGTCACAGATGCAGAAAAGCTGAAAGCTGACTTAGAATGCACTAAAAAAAAATTCGAAGAGACTTGCGCAAAAATTAAAAGCTTAGAAGCAGAGCCTAGTCAGGAAAAAAATAAAAAGTTAGCTGATGAACTTGAGTCTGCAAAAAAATCTTCAGCTCAAGATAAAAAAATGTTAGAGGAAAAAAACTCAAAGCCTTGTAAAGACTTACAGAAACAGCAAGAAAATTTAAGTTCTGTAGCTAAAAGAAATGATGAAAATAAAGATCCTATACTTTTTGAAGAGTTTAAAAGTATGATAAAATTAGAAAATTTGTCAAGATGAGTAAAGGACAAATGCGAAATTCATTGGCTCAAATGAATTTGCAAGGCTTTCAAAGAGATTTTATAGAAAAAGGATATTGTATCAAAATAATTTACATAAGCAAAATATAATAAGATTTTAGCATTCATAAATATTACTAAAGAAAGAATTTGATATTTGGAGCATAATATGTATACGAAATATAAAGCAAACTAGCATAGGATTGTCTATTATTACAAAAATAAATAAACTGTAAAATCTGAGAAACACAATTTTTTCCAGCAAGATATCCATATCCTTTTCCTATACAAAGATAAAAAAAATAAAGCTTGCTTATAATTATTTCAATTGAGTTATAATGAGATATTAATGAAAGAAGTTAAGTAACTGAAAATAAAATCCTCTAAATGCTGAAAGAATATAATAAGAAATATGGGTAATGCTAATTTATTAATCATTACCTAGTTAAAATAAGTTAAATCATAGCTAAGCTCAAGCAATAGTGAAAAGTTTTATTCATTTACTTACTAATGTTACAATTTTAAATTTATACGTTGCGTATTTTAAATTATAGAGAGGAGCCGAAGGAAAATGACTATCTTGATTGCGGATTGCATTTAGAAACACTTTTAGGATATAATTCAATTGAATTTAAAAAAAATTGAAGTGTAGATAAAAATTGAAAAGAATATAAATCAATAACGAAAATTTCAAGAGATGCTATACTCCAAGACATTAGCATATACCAAAGTTACACATATAAAATTGCACATGTTAAAATTATATAGTATCCAAATTTTATAACTAAAATTGTAATATAAAGGTTAAAAGCTACAAATTAGCTATAAAAATTTCACCATATTAGTTATTTAAAGTATCCTTTCTTATTTCAAATTATGAGGCACTTAGAACTGGCAAAATTTTTATCAAATAAAGAACAAGCAATTGTTTTTGGCAAATATCTCGGAATCTTGCTAAATAAACCATTATGCTTTAACTGTAACGGAGAAACAAAATATAACAAAGAAAAACAAGCATATAAATGAAGAAAAAAAGGATGTCAAAGATCCTATTCTGTTTTTGCGAGAACATTATTTTCAAGTTTGAAAATTCTATTTGAAACTCATGTGTTACTGCTATATGAGTGGCCAGTAGAGACTTAACCTAAGTGTGCTGCAAGAGAATATAATGTGGATTCTTCTTCTGTACTTAACTTTTCAAAAAATATAGAAACTTGGTGTTATTCCATTATTTCAAGATTGCTGACCAAAGAATTGGAGGGCCTAATAGAATAGTTGAGCTGTATGAATGTCTTTTGGTAAGGAGAAAGTATAATAAAGGAAGGCTATTATCAAATCAGGTTTGGATATTTGGTGGTGTCACTCGAGGTTTTAATAAAGAATGCTTCATCGAAATAGTAAAGGATAAAAAAGAAGAGACTCTTGTTAATATCCTACGTTGTAGACTTCGCCCAGGGACTCATGTGTGTATAGATGGGTGGAAATCCTATAGAAATTTATCAAAAAGATTGGCAGACCTAGATATAAGCCATACTACAGTTAATCACTCACTCGAATTTGTTGACTCAGAAAACTGTGACACTCATACACAGTCAATTAAAGCTTTTTGGTCAAGATTTAAACGATTATTACGTAGAAAAGCAGGAATTCGAATTGAAAAAGGCTTTCTTCAGCATCACAGTGAAATGCAGTTTTGTTTAAGATATGAGACGAACACTTTTAACAAGATGTTTGAGGTTATCACCTCATATGAGTTCTAAATAGGCTATAAAAATAGATTGATTTAAATATAGTTAATTTAAATCATATATAATGATTTTATTGGTTTTACAGCATAGGTATCTAAGGTAGTTAATTTGCGCCTTTTAGCCAATATAAAATATAAAAATACAGAAATTGCACACACTAAAAATTGTAGATTATTAATTAGACATGCTTAATTAAACTTGATAAAATTATTAAAATATTGTGGAATTCCTTTATTATATATCTTATAGAGATGAATTCGGATAAATGTATATTGCTTAACTGCATATTTTTTTTTATATAAGTATCATGAAAGCCAATAAGAAAAGTCTATCACTCTTCAGCTCAAAAAAAGGAAATCATTAAAGATATTGTAAAAGGTATGAAAGTTATTGAAATTCAACAAAAATACAATATTTCACAGTCACAAGTATCACAGATAAACTCTAAAAAAAATAAGCTTGTACAAGACTTTTTGTTATCCAATAATCCAAATAGAAAACAAAATAGGGTAGGACAAAATTTAGATATTGAAAAATATCTTATAAAATGGTTCACTTCTGCAAGAACTATGAATGAACCTATAAATAACAATATTCTTATTATCCAAGCGGAAAAAATTGCTAAAGAATTTTGTCTCGAGAATTATATAGCAACAGATGGATGACTGCAGCGTTGGAGAGCACGACATAACATTGTTTTTAAAACAATTTATGGGACTGAAGAAGAAATTGATATTTTTGAAAAAGCTGAAGTTCCAATTATTTTCGAGACAAAGGTAAGTATCTTGATTACATAAATTATAATCAAAATATAGTTACAGAAGAAGAAAAAGATGTATCAGGGTGAGTGAAAGTCAAGTTTCATCTTGACTTATAATATCTATAATCTAGTTTTTTCTTTAATTAGTGGTTTGTATGGGTCATTTTATTTTCAAATCTGGCCATGAGTTGCTGATTCTGCATTTTTGTCTTTGAGGTATGCTATTAGATTGCCTCCTCTGTCTCTCCATGCCATAATTTGAATTTAAAAAAGCCAGAAAAAAAACATTTTGAATTCTTCTTTCATAACATTTAGAACTTTCTTATCTGAGTAAGATTCATAGCTTATATTTCTAAGGCAGTCTTATATACATATTTCAACTTTGTTAGGTGTTATTCTTTGAATTTGTTCATTTCACATATACTGAAGCCTGAGTTCCTTGGGACTGTCTTGCTGCTTTTCCAGGAATGATTGAAGATTTTTTTTTTTTGAATGTCCTCGTTGACTCCATTATTACTTCGAGGCAAATTTGGAATCCTGTAGTTGCCATCTTATAAAATGCTTAACTTATTTAAACCCTTGTTTTTCCATAAATTGCAAATAGTTCTATTCTTATCTGATGAATCTGAATCTATCATTTAGTTTTTATTTGATGCATGCTAGCAGATTTTTTTTTTTTTATAGAACTTTATAAGTGATTGCATTTATATCATCGCTCCTAGACTCTAAACAGAACTTCCAGTTGCCAAGATTCATTAAAATTGTAATCGTCATTCTAGACGGTGAATCTGCAATTCTTGAGCAGCCTACAGCAAGCCCTTATAATTCAGTAATAAATTTGAACCTCAGTTTCACAAATGAGATTTAAAGTTAAAGTTCTGAGTGATAAAACACTTCAATTCCCTTGTGGTATTTGAATTTATTGTGAAAATGGTGAAGGTAAAGTGAAATAGGGTGTTAGATTAATCAGCTTATATCAAAT